>KZ651470.1:184462-239073 GCA_001010745.2 Gerris buenoi | reverse complement strand
AATAGGAAATTTTATGAAGATTGTTTTAGTGAAGAATGATTTTTTACCAAAAGTTGATAGTTTTTGAGTTATATGGAAAATACCGAAAGAAAACGTTATTTTTTCATGTTTTTTGGCTATAACTCAAATTCCAACAAAAAAATTTGGTGGCAAACCTCAGATTCGTAATCAGCACCCCAAAAAACATAAAGGAGCAAAAAATCATAAATACTCCAGAATTTGTTTTAAGAAACTACCTAATGACTGGACTACAAACTATAACATAAATCCAACAATATAACTCCTTTAAAACACACCTAAAGCTATATTTTAAACAACTTACTAATTTTAAAAGCCAACAAAATAATATTACATTAGAACATTCAACCAAAATTAATTAATTAAAAAAACCTTTCATGGCAATTTTTATTTGGTATAATTTGATTTTCTTAATTCTACACTAAATTTAAGTTTTAAATAATTTAAGGACTCCTCCTCTATACACTGGCAACCTAGTAGAGAAGTATAACAACAATCTTATGCACCTCTTAGTACAAGTAAATATTATGCAAATTACTAATATGTGTACAGTGTAACTATTTATTATTTATTACACAATTAAGTATGTTAAAAAAAAGTTACTGGCCTATAGTTGGTATAAAAAGGTTGACTGGAAGGTGGTATTGTAGCAGGATCAGAATATTTTAGTCTCATGTTGGCATAATATCGACAAAGTTTACAAAGAAACAGTTTATCTGAAAGCCTAGCAGGTATTCCATCCTCAGCAAGCACTAGGTTCAGCTTATCAGTCTCAGGACCCAATGTATACAGGTGATTACGGTTCAATCTCTTACGGCAGATACCACAAACCATGTAATAGTCCACCTAAACAAAAAATAATCAACTTTATAATTTTTTTTTTAAATTCATAAATATCAGAACTCATTAATATGATAAGATGCAATTTTACTACCAAAGCTTGGAGTTTCATACTATAAGCAATCAATTTATTAAATTTGGAATAGTTTAACAATACTTGAATGTGATAATAAAAGAGAAAACTAAAATATGGGAATATCTAGGGACGATGATGATCCCCTAAAATAGAGTATTTTGAGATTCTACAGGTTGCAATTAGGTAAGTTTATATCTCCTCGAGTCATAATTGTTAACTTTTCTCAAGTGGGCAAGATTCAAGTCTTGTCAACAAAGCAAAATAACCTACCATAATAGTAGGAACAGCAATTTCCAATCCAGAAAGCATGCTTCCTAGACATTCCCTTGACAGGGTGGGTCCTCTACCTCCATCACAAGGTTACTTATAGTGGACCAAGGGATAGAGACCATTTCGCTAGCTGAGATCACTCATCAGCGATAGCAGAAGCATTCTTCCACAAGTGAATCTCACTTTCCGGAGTACTATCAATAATAGTCACAGATCTAGCTTGGCAATTCAAGTCACAGCTATTTCAGACTCTTAAACGACAGTGTGGTATTACCAGCCTCTCCTGTCTGTGGACAAGGTGCAGGCAAGTTGTAAGGACGTTCCTCTTTGTATCAGGGAGGATATGATGTGGGCCATCCAGGCTGTCCTCTTTCTCCCTCTGGGCCTTTACCCCTCAAACCTGACTTCAGTTGCTTGGATGCGACCTCAGAGGATGAAAGGGGTAGAGGGAACAATGCTATAGAAACTGGGTCTCAAAAAGTGGTTTATAATGCTCCCCCCATATATTAGCGCTCCAAGTGAGCTCAATCCGAACTAAAGTGATCACGTGGTCACTGGTCCTTTTCCTATTGGTCTATTTCTTGTCGTTCCGTGCCCACAGACGCTTGTCAACAAACCCTTAACGTTAAACTAAACCCCATCTTGTGCGAACTATGACTGCACTGTTATATAGAATCCTTCACATTAATACAACTTACTTTACTCATCTGCCAATATTTTTAATTAAAAGTAAAGAAAAATTATTCAAATATGTAAGAAGACAAATCTGATGAGATTTGATTGCTTTAGAAGACGATTTTGATTTATCTTATATGATTATATAAGATTGCATTAGGTTATCTCGGAACTGTTACATGTTATTAACAACTTAATTGCCTTTAGATTATTAAGGTTAACAACAAACATTAAAGTACTTTTGTATTTATAAAGAAAACTGTATTTAAAAAGAAAATATCACTTATATTCTTATCCTAATCAGCTGTCTGCGTCAGCTGATATCAGATAAATTTAGAGTTTTTATCGAGATATTGATACTGTTTCACCAAACTGCCGCTTGGAGCGCTAATATATGGGGGTAGCATAATGAACCACTTTTGAAATCGCATTGCTCCCTCTACCCCTTCCTTCCTCTGAGGATGTGACTCAGGTTCTTATTTGTCAATGCCCATGATTCACAACCATACATTAGTGTGGGCATATAAACTGTTTTGAAGATATTCATCTTCGTCTTCTGAACCCTCTGTTCATGGCAAGGAAGAGTCTACCTATAGCAGCTCTTCCTTACTCTCGCCGTCTGCATTCACCAACACTCTTAAGTAATCAAAGCTTCACCTGTTCTAGCTGCCATTTGTGCAAGAGCTTTTGCCTCAAAATCACCATGGTCTTTAGTGACGTTAATTTTATGGACTCTAGATTCGAGTTCCTCCTTCCAGATGACCAATACTTTCTAGAGATTTTCTGCTGGCTCTCCTACCAGAACAAAGTCATCAGCAAAAGCCATCACCAATAGAGAAACTACCTTCAGCACCCTGATACCAAGATGGTATCCTCATGTACTAGTATTATCCATTAGTGAGATGAATAAGAGTGGGCTCAGGATATCACATTGTCTAACTTCGATGTTCGTGAAAAATTCTGGTAAAAGTTTTTGATATGTTTGACTGGGCCAGCCATAGCAAAGGCCATTGTATACTATCAAATACCTTCTCCAAGTTGATAAAGCAAAGATGCTTGCCAAACTTAATTGTCATTTCAGCTAGATGTCGCACTGTAGTGGTCGTAATGTAAATTAAATTCTGCGTGCTTCTATTCGGGTGAAAGCCACATTTGATTTCATCAAGGAGAGGCTACACGTCAGCTCTTAGTCGTTCCTCCAAGATCTGAGTGTAAATCTTTCCTGGTAAGATCAAGAGTAAAATTCCTCCAATCATTAAAACATTCCCTTCTTGAATATGTGGACAATAATTGCTAGTCCTTGGGAATTTACTTTGTGTGACAAGTGTTGCTAACTACTTTAAGTGCTCCTATAATCATATCTGTTCCTTTTATATTACTTCTGGCAGCTAATACTTGCAGTTTTTTTTTTTTCTGTAGGATGTGAATACAATTTTCGCTCTGCCTTCTTCCACATCTCCTATATTAATTATAAAATCAATGTCATGGTCTCTAATTTTTATCGTTATTGGGTTGTCTAGAATTTCAAATATTTAATATCCTCTTTCCTGACATTTATTTTTTTCTCTTTAGACCATGTTCTTAATTCAATCATTTTTTTATTATTTATTTTTTTTCTCATCAATTTTTTTTTTTTTTAAATAATTAATAATATCTAACGCTGTCATAGCATTAATGTATGTGTAACACTGTCATGTAATAATATGAATCCTTTAAACAATGATCGGTGACTAGTAGTTTAGCTTACAGCTACACGATAAAAGATATTTATCTCCAGTAGGGAGGAAAAGTTATGATTTTGGATTAGTTTGGAGGGGCTAAAGCAGGTATTTTCTTCCCTGAACTCAAAAAGTAGGGAGAAAAAGTAAAAGTAGGGCGAAAAAGTAAGGATTGCAACTTAATTATTTTATCAATAGAAGAAAATGAATGGCTAATGTAATGAAGTTGTTTAAATCAGGTTGGCGACACTTCTTTTTCGATCTTGTTTATATTTGTTTATAACCTGCATCTAAATAACCTTCTATTTAAGTTTAATTCCAATTCTTATTTGTTTTTAATATTGAATCTCTTATATCTGCTATTAAAAGTGCTAATAAGTATTGTTATTTATCAATATCAAAAATAAAAACTGTGAAATGGACAAAAGTGTGTATTTTCTCCTGTACTGGAGATAAAATATTGTACGTACCCCGTGAGTAAAGTGCCATTATTCCCCTCGCAATAATTATCGCTAATAATTATGAGCTAATTGGTGTTATTCCATCGGCTGCGCCTCAGGATTTAGGGGCCATGGTTCCTTTGGCTTCGCCTCAAGAACCAACTTTTTCGCTCAGGGAATAATGGCCTACTTTACTCCCTAGGTGCATAAATAACTATTCTCTCTCTTCCTCTCTAGATACAAATACTTCAATGACTATCCTCTCCTTTTATTCCACAAAATCCTCCTTGAATGTGTGATTTATTAAAGGTAGGTTTACATTATGCGAGTTAAATGGAACGATTTTGAGCTGCTTTCAAAATGAAGACAGGTGACATGAAAAAGCTCTTTTTAGCACTCATAAAGCAAAATTAGAAGAAGACCAAGTCCATTCGCTCCAGTCAGCTGACTATCTTAACACTGCCTTCATATATTAACACAGTAAGAGTGAGAGGCAAGACAGTGTACTCGTTCTAGTTAACTTGCTTTGTGTAAATTCTGATTAAGCAGTTAATTGATATTGTTAATAAATCATTTCTCAACTCTACCTAAGAAGTCACTGCTAACATTAGTATCGCATCTGTATCTGTATTGCTCTCATTCTTTCTATTATCTGTATTGCTTATAACATGTGCTAATGCAAATTCAATGTTCAAATAAATAAATAAAAAAAACTCCTAACACTAAGACCCAATCTTACAGGATAGAGGGTTTAGCCACACGGCCACGTGTTACACATTTTCACTGTGTTCGTAAAAGAAAAACATCATTCCTCAACCAATTGAACCAGGCTAATGAGATATTACTTGTCAGTAAAAAAGATGCTTCACAATCTTACATGCTACGATTGTATAATACATAATATCTTACCCAGTAATGATGATTGGAACAAAGTGGGTTGAACACAGAAGTATGCTTCTCTGTATCAATTTCAAACTGAAAAGATAAAAAAAAAAAAAACATGATAATAATAATAATTAACAATACTAATAACAAAGAAAACTAGGTATAATTGAACTGTTTGGGGGTCTGCATTTCATTGCAGATTATAGACTTCTCGTAAATAAATCAAAATATTAAAATCGAATTTTTCTTTAGGACAAAATGCACATCATAAAATTTTTATATTTAATTTCCTGTTCTACTAGAACATGAGAAAAGAAAACCCAAGGTGACAACATAAAAAATTCAATTTCTAGATAAATTGCAACAAATGCATAGCTGATTAGTCTATCCACAACACTAATGTTCAAAATGTATTAGCAGAGATAAACAACCTTATTAGCAAGAGATCGTTTGATTTTGAGGAGCCACTTCCTTTTGACAGAGTGGGTTGCAGGTTGAGTACAGTCTGTAACACAGCAGAGGGTGGCAGCAGGAGGACGAGCTCTTTTTGCTGTTTTAGCAGCAGCAGATGATGGACAATTTGCCTTTAAAAATAAATAAGTAAAATATAAATGCCTATTTAAATAAAAATATGCACAGCAAGTAATAAACTATTAGGTAAGACAAACTAGTGAATATGGTATATCTGGATCTATTTTACAACTCTTTGGCTAATATTCCAAAATTTAAAAACTTTTTTAGTTCTGTACTAAGAAAGATGCATGCTCTTTGTAGTTGACAATTTGCCGTGTGATCTTGGAAATATAATTTTAAAAAGAAAGAAAAATAGAATAAACAAATGTATTTTTACCTTCCTATCGACATATCTATAGCAGGCGTCACAAAGACAAGAGTCAACTGTAAGATAAGGTTCGTTCTGCAGTATTTTCTGCTGCCTCTCTTCTCCCTTTAGCTGAGCTATATGACATGGTGTGTCTAAAGAGCCAAATTTACCAAAGCAGTAACAGCAGACATCACAGCACAACCTTCCTGGGTGAATAGAAAATGATGAACTCTTCTCAGGGATTATCAAGTTCGACTCTTTTCTAAAAAAGAATAAAAAACAGATAATAAAATTAAATAAATGAAACACAATAAAAATACTCTCCATCTATTGATACCACTTCTAATAGGTAATTTCCTTTTTTTTATATATGTATTTGCTCAGCTCACAGAAATAAAAATATACAAAATGCACTGCAGTCAAGAGAGAACTAAAAATATACAGGCCAAACTATGTTTAAAAGGCAGTTTCCTGGGGCAGACACAAGTGGGAGGAATGTAGGAATTGATTGATAAAGTTGTAAAGCAGATAATATCTGCAACATATTGTTGGATTGAATTTATATCTCATTCACACATTGTCAACTCTGTATTGAGGGTTTAGTGGGAGTTTGTTTTTGTTATTGTTTAGATCTGTCAGTGTGACATTTATCTCTGTTCTCCTGTTCTATGTGTGTATTAAATTCATGTATTCGCTTGAGTTATATCGTACGTATTACGTGTATTCTTGTAGTTAGAAGGTCCACTATAACTAACACATATTATATTTTACTCCATTATCTAATCAGAGGCCACTTAATAAGTATTTAATAAATTATTAAATTATATAATTGTGGGTATATTTTGAGAAATATACACTGGTTTATATTGTACCATCAATTAAAGTTCATTTGAAAGATTATTGTGATGATAGGAAAGTGCTTTTTACAGTATTTTTCTTTATTAGGAGATGAATTCTAATTTTGAAGTATTATTAAGTTTTTGTACAATCAAATAAAAAAAGTGATAGATAAGAGGTCTCCTTAATATTACATTCTTAAACATCTCCTATCTTGAACTCGTAATTTTTTATGACCATCAAAACAAATAATGACATTAGAAACTCACCCGTGGTTTTTGTCTTCATCAGATTCGGCTGAATCGGACTGAGGAGCTCCGCTCACATACGATGAATTGCTAACTGTGTCTACAATTCAAAAAGAAAAATCATCGTTCTCAATAATCATTTAGGTGATCATATATAAATATGAAATTTAGGCTTAAAAAAATGTCACAAACCATAATCAGTTGCAACAAGATCTTTAGGTTTTTTGGGATTTGACACATCTGCCAAATGGGTTATTGGCACACCTGATGCAGCAGCCTAAGCAGAAATATAAGAAAATAAGGGATTAAAAATAAATAATATGTACATACATATACAGTGGAAACTTGATATTAATTTCCAGATATAATGTTTATTCGATATAACAATTTTTATTTTAGTTCTGTACTAAAAGCCTAAATTAATGTGTTGTTAAAGCATCAGAATATTTGGGTTCTAACATAGTTTTAATACTTGGTAACAAGCTACCAGCTGCAAATTTACATAGGAACAAATAACGGTTAAGACGTCTGACACATTATATTTCTTCATAATCCAATTTGTAGATAAAAAACTATACTGCCACAATCAATTTCTAGAAATTATTGCTGATTTTTTTTTTTTTTTTATCAATCCTATCCTAATTAGTAGATGACCTCTCTCTTTTAAGTCTTTCCTGCTGAATCCAAATTAAATCAACAACTAAACCTTGTTTTGGTTTTGTCATTTAACAAATCCATATACACTTAAGAAAATGCTATTTGATTGTTCAACTGATTTTAATGACTTTTGTTGTACCTTTATTATATGGAGTTAACTATATGGAGTTATCCAAACATAAGGGTTTATCTATTAATCAAGGAACTATCATCCGTACTGGTAACATTTTATTTTCTATCAATTTCATTTATTTTAAAATATAAGTAGTTTACAAGCCGGTAGTGTGGCATCTTCAAAATACCTATTTTTTTTATTCATCATGTTAAGGGAACATTGTATCTTTTTATACAACTCAACTAAACGTTACATTGAGGTTCCACTGTATACATACACAGAAAACAAATAAGATGAGATGATAAAATAAATCAAAGGCAATTTAAAAAGCAAAGAAATCTAGTCTTACCTCAGTACTGATTTGATACTCGGGTTTGGCTTCTTCATTGTTCTTAAATACAATGCTCCGGGGAGCACCCTTATTAAGTTTTATAACAGCCTTTAGTGTTCCAGTATAGCCAGGCTCAGTGAGTTTTGATGGCTTATCTTCTTTCACATCCTTGACTGGTGTCTCTATTTGTGGTGGAACCGCAACAGGCCTTAAGGATTGAAGACCTAGTGCTTTAAGCCAATCTGCCTTTTCTGCTTGACATACAACACCTTCAACACCTTTCACTTCTTCTTTTTTCTCCAACAATTCCATCTCATTGCTGACGTTAATGTTACTGATTTCTCCGTTTTCAGTGATTTCTGTAGTGATAGATATTTGCTTCGAGGTGGCGTTGTCATAAAGACAATCAAGCACAGTTAAGGAATTTAAAAGTTGGGGTGAATCAACATTTTCAGTCTCAGAATTCAACTTGTCTAGTTTGTCAACATCCATAGATAATTCAGTTATCATTAGAGAATCGCTTTGTGATTCCTCAAGTGAATCTTTGATGACCTCATCAGAAGTTATTAAATCACCGCTGTCTGGAACACAGCTCTTTAATTCAGTTTCAACTTGTTCATTTTCAATACTAACTTCTGTAATGTCATTACTAACTTGTCATTACTAACTTGTTTAATGTCATTACTAACTTCTGTAATGTCATTACTAACTTGTTTAATGTCATTACTAACTTGTTTAATGTCATTACTAACTTCTGTAATGTCATTACTAACTTGTTTAATGTCATTAATAACTTCTTCAGAGTCATTACTAACTTCTTCGGTGTCATCACTAACTTCTTCAATGTCATTACTATCTTCTTCAAAGTCATTACTAACTTCTTCAATGTCATTACTAACTTCTTCAATGTCATTACTAACTTCTTCGGTGACATTACATACTTCTTCAATGACATTACTAGTAGCTTCTTCGATTTTATCATCAACTTTGTCACTTTTATCACTAATTTTTTTGGATTCAATAACCTGTTCCTCACTTTTCTCGACTATGGTATTAATATCACAGGACACATCCATTTTAAAAGATGAATCAACACACTGGCTTATTTTATTGTTAGAAATTGATGAGGACTCAAGTGGAACAATAATGGTCTCTTCTGTTATGTTACTCACCATATCTTGTTCATCATTTTGAATGGATTCATTAGTCTCATCAGACTGTTCAATTATTTCTTCCTTTTCAACAAGGACTATTGAATTATTTTCATTATTTATAGGTTTTTCAGTGACTAGTTCAGGAAGAGAATCCAATGAATCTTGAAGATTTGTTTCAGTCTCTTTGGTGGTTGTATTTTGAGAATCTCCATCACCTTCTACAGGGGACAGGGAAACCTCAGAATCAACGTCATTTGAATCACTTTCGTTGGGGGCAGATTCTGTAGATTTATGCTCCTCCGCTTTGTCTTCTGTAGACAAAGGAAGGAGTGTAGACAAGGATTTGGAAGTATCTTCAATTTCAAACAAAGCTGAACTCTCAGGTAATGCAGCAGAAAGACCAGACTCTGGACTTACAGTTGGTTCTACATTATGACTTAATGGGTCCAGGAGCGTCGAGTTAAAATTTATATTTTTAATAGAAGTAGGACTTTTTTCAAGAGAGCCATTGGTTTCAGATATTGGAGGTTCTTTACAAGGCGAAACCTGAAAAGTTTCAATAGTCCAAACATGGTTTCCAGCACTTGTTGTTAAAACTTTAGTTTCAATCTCGGTTTCTGCAGACTTAAGAATTTCCTCTTCTTTTGAAGCAATAGCATCAACTTGTGGCAATCTATCATCTGTTTTAGCTAGATCTAACCTCATTTCTGATCCTAAGCCAGAATCTTCAGGTTCTGATAGAGGTTCCGTCTTAATTTTAGTGGCAGTAAAGAGAGGAGATTTAGAGTCTGTGTGAGGTTTCTGCTTTGCTTTTTTCAGCCATATCATGGAGTCTACTTTTCTTCTTTTCTTTCTGATTTTCTTAGTTGGTGGCTCATTAGAGTCTGCTTGGGAACTAGAGGGTTTTTTGTCAGAAACAGTTTTTTTGTCAGAAACAGTTTTTTTGTCAGAAACAGTTTTTTTGTCAGAAACAGGTTTTTTCTTCACAACTGGGACTGAAGCAGAATTTTTCTCACTTTTTTCAACCTGTTTTAAAGTCGGTCCTTCCACAGCATGACCATTGGGTTTATGAGAAGAGTAAGAGGAAGGAGTGTCAGTTTCACTATCATTACTGCGAGTCCCAGAAGATTTAAAAGATCTCTTTTTCCTTTCAAGAAGGGAGGCTTCTTTAATGTGAGACCTTTTCTTTCCACTTCTCAGTGAGCTCATAAAGCGTCTGGTTACCCTAACTTTTCTGTCTTCAGTCGGTTTTCGATTTTTGTTATTACTCTTATTTATTGTTTCATTGCTGCGCAATCTTTTAACGGCCAGAGGCTCTGGATCTGAGTCTACATCAGAGCGTTTGTTCTTGCAATTTCGAGTACGCTCCATTTTATTTTGAAGAAGAGCAGTCTTGTTTCTAGTAATAAGATCGTCCATAAGCGTAGGTTTCCTGGCAACCAGGAGCTGTTTGGGTGTGAGATGCAGTAGCATGGGAGTCGGGATTCCAGCTCGCCCACTGTTCTTCCTCCTACTACTTGTCCTATCTGCCGCAGGCTCTGCTTCACCCTCCAGATTGCAGAAACAGTCAGTGATCTCAGTAGGAGCTAACGTAGCACCTCTGTATGCTCCTCCTTCTCTCGCTAGCTCTGCCATCCCCTGTCTCTTCCCTCATCCTTCTTCCCCCCCTTTCCACTACAATATAGAACCAGACATATATAGATTATTAGTCATTTATAAAGAGTAACTTTATATTATTGTTATAATATCCTGATTATATATATGATACATGATATTGTAAATGAATAATTAGAACCAAACATTAATTTGTTAAACTAAAGGGACAATCTTACAATTATTTATAAAATCATATATTATCCCTACAAAGGATAAAGTAAAAAGGACGACAGAATTTTTAGTTAAAACCTTTTAATGGAGTCATCTCTCAATGTCCTTGAGGAATAGGTCTCAAAATTTCCTTCTGAATACTAAATTCATGGATATCAAAAAGGATACAGGCCCGTACAATGTTTAAGGTGTCACAGTGGCGCCAATGGCACGATAACAAGCAACTGATCTTTCCAAATCACTGATTAAATACTTATATATCTATCTAAGGCAGTGCTTTGCAAGTTTTTACTTTAACAATTACAGTAGAATCCCGATATATCGTATCTTCAAGGGGTCGAAGAAAAAATATGATATACCGAGTAGTTCACTAAATCGGGATTATGAAATATTGATGGTAAAAAAAGAAAAAATATTGTAATAATTAAGACTTGAATTTATTTTGCACATAAAAATACACTGTATGATCATAAAAAAAAAATTAAATATGTTCTTGGTTTAAAAAAAAATTATAAATTGTTTTTTTAATTAATCCATTTGTTTGGGTGTTATTTTATTTGTTGGGTGTTATTTTAGCATTTTATCCTAGTAGAATTGAAGGTGGTAAACAATCAAATCTTGGAAAAGGTCCACTCCTTTCACATTCGTTTAACCGCGATTTTCTCAGAATTATAAGAGTTATTAATTTAAAAAATTTAGGCCTAGGCTGTCCAGGAATTACATTTGAACCCAAACACACTCTCCCCCCTGAGTCTTTGCTTAATGCCGATCAAACGACACGCGACAGTTCTAATTTTTTCCTCGAACAATGTTCCCTCCAAACGGTTCCTTTGCAATTTGGAATTAAAAAAAATTATTAACGCTTCCTCTAATTGTAGTGAAGTCTGAACTGTTATTATTATTTTTTTTTTTCTAAGTAGAGTAAAAAAAACAGATAAAAGTAGTAAAAAACCAAAATCTTGGAAATGGCCCCCTCCATTCATTCGTTTTATCGGGATTATTCTAAGAATTATACGAGTTATAAGACGTTTATGTTCACCTCGAAAGGGGAAAAAATACATTATACTGAGGGGACCGAAATGCATTGGTTTTATACCAAATATCGAGATTTTTTCAAGGGACTGACAATAATATACGATTTATTGGGATATATGATATAATGGGATACGAAATACCGGGATTCTACTGTAGTTACTGACAGCTATCAGAGGATGTTTTATCAACAAATATAAAATACAATATGAAATAGAAAAATGAGATTTTCTAAGTTGAATATTTTTATATTTTAAGTCACTTTCAAAATGAAGTAAACATGCAAGAGGAAGACTACTTTGAGATAGCATATAATTCTCAGTCAGATTGAACAGCTTAGCAATAGACTGGAACAATTGCTACAGACGTCTCCCGATGACTCATGGATAGTTACCTAAAGTAACAATTAACAGTTATGGTAAGATTTTAAATAAGTCTATACGAGGAAAATTGCTCATTACCTGTAAGAAATAATATGCATAGATATTATTAAAATTTATACAAATACAAGCAGGAAATGTTAATTTATACAGTATTGTAATTACGATTTATCATTTTTGTACCAACATCAAGTAAAATAGAATGATAACACTAACATGACACAAATCACCCATTTAACCTTTTCAATTTATACCTATATTTTTGGGCACACGATTTTATTTTCATGAGCTGTTCCACCAGAAAATATACATAGGTATTTCGTAAATGAATAGCAAATGGATCATTCAACTAGTGTGAGCTCATCAAAATTAATTGACTAAAAATACCTATTTTTAAATGACAACGTAATAAAGTATGTAATCACATTTAAGATTAAAATTAATTATAACTCTGATTACTGGTAAATAATTACTGACATAAGTTCGTAATAATACATAACTATATTCTGAATCGTTAACATTAAACTATTTTTGTCAATCAACCTTTGATTTAATTTGGGTAGCTTATATATTAATTTAAAGATTTATGAGTAATTTAAGGAAAAACAATATGATATTTAAACATTAAGTCATATAACTTATCAAATAAGAAATAATATGTTTATAAAATCGTAGGTACATTCAATCATTACCTAAGCTAGCAAATAAATGAACAATAAGGGTGAGATTTCGCGATCTATTTTATCTACAAACTACTTTCTATAATGAACTCAATTTTATCTAGGTAAGTAGGCAGGTAGAACCATTATTTTATATAAAGGGGGATTTATATGTTTAGAAAAATAGAATATTAGAAATTAGTAAAACTTGATAAAAATCCTTCCGTGGGAGGAAATAAAGACAACAAATTGCGTACCCAAATAACTTACCTAAGCATGAGAGAATTATCAAATATAAATTACTTTTGTAGGTAATTATATCGAGAAACAATCACAATAACACTAAGCAAGTGGTTTCCAAACAATTTAACGATATCCCGACTGATTTAGAATTAATTTAAATCGAACATGGAGTCAAATAAATAAGGATGCCAAAAGAATAACATAAGAATACGATACTGAAATAAAACCTACCCAAGACGGCTGTGAATAAATTTCATTAATCCATGAACAAAACTATGACGATTTCGTGAAACTTCACATTATTTGGAACCTGATTCTCTTCTACTATTTGTCCTTTAATTAGAAACTTCGCAATTAAAAACTTTCAACATTTATAAAATCAACAAAGAACACGGCGAAAATTAGATTTTTAACACTTGACAAAAAGATCATCCATGTTGCTAGGGTTATAACGGGACGTGACGCCGATCATGGCCTCAAAGAACTTTTTAGAAAATTTTCATCCTCGTTTTCGAAGGCTGTGGTTTTTGACAAACAAAAAATTTTCTTTTATCATTTACTGTCACAGCTGTTTGTTGTTTTGTTTGTTCTCTTTTTCGTCCTGTTCGACTTCCGACTTCAAACTTTCAAAAACTTTTATCTTTTTACATAAATCATTCGAGTATTAAATTTTTCAAAATAGGAAATTTTATAAACTGTATGTTGTTACTATCTCACTAAATAATCTATTTGCTGGACGTTTCAAATCATGTTGCCTTTTTATTCTTTAATGTACGAACGTGTATTTCATGTTTTCCAAGGCCATGTTTTGATTATAAAATAGGTACTATCGCCGATACTCTGATAAATTTACATCGCCTTATTTTTGTTTGCAATCAAGCGACTGTGAAGGGGACGTGAAGTGCTTTTAAAACCACTGCATGCAGTTCTCGCCCGATATGGCTATACCATTTAAATCTTATAATCAACTGCAGAATTTATCGAGTTCGCCAGCGATCATGGAATCAATCGACATGCCACCGATTCTCGCTAGATCAGAAGATAGTTCCAACAAGTTGTTGCCCGATGTCACCCTTACCACGGAATACGTTTCTCTTCAATTGGGATCTGTCATCAATGAAGACAGTGGCAAAAGCTTTCTACTCATCGATTCGAAGGAAATTTTACAGGTATTAATCGCATTTTAAATTTTATATACATTTGTTTATTTCAACAACAAAAATTTGTGGAGTGAATAATGTAAATGTCAAAGGCACATTTTAGTGTTTGTTATGTTGTTTGGGACGAAGAGTTTAATGTCTTCAGCTATAAATAATTATTTTCTTTTTTAAAAACAACCCACGAATTCCAGCACTGTTTGGTGTATGCATTTATAAGGCCTGGTATATTATAATGTATAATTTATTTTTTTCTTCATATTCACATTTTAAGGGCTAAAGTGTGTGTGGGTTAAAATAAATTTACACACACACATATATATGTTTACAAGTTTAGAAGTAACTGTGAACATGATTGCACCATCCGGTAAATTCGGATTGTACGTGACCTAACCTTGGAGGTTAGGTGATAAATCCTGCATATTAAATTAAAAACCTTAATTTTGTGTATACTTGAATTTTTAATAGCCGCTCCGCACCGCTACGCGGTGCTCCGCTCATTTTCTGAAGAAAAACAACCCTCCTGTATATAAACCAGGTAGAGGTCCAACTCGAAAAAAATTTCTGGGTCACGTACAATCCGAATTAGCCCACCATCCTTTTAAATCTTGTTTTTAGAACTAAGATAATTTATTGAGGAGACTTATGAGCACATAATTTAAGGCTAACAAAATTGTAGGTTTAGGTAATTGTTAGTTCTAATGAAGTTACAAAGTTTTGACTCATAGTTTTTGAATATTATTAAAAACATAAAAATGGTGTTTAGCAAGAGTAAAATTACTTTTCAAACCAATAATTCCCCTTCCATGTATTTGGAGTTGCTGACGCAAATTTTGTGCCCATGTCTACAAAGCTACTTTGGTAAAGTCGGATTTTACGTGCCCCACTTTGAGGATAGGTGATAAAATCCCGTATATTAAATTAAACACCTTAATTTTGTGTACCCTTGAATTTTCAATAGCCGCTCCGCACCGCTTCGCGGTGCTCCGCTCATTTTCTGTAGAAAAACAACCCTCCTGTATATAAACTTGGTAGAGGTAAAACTCGAAAAAATTTCTGGGGCACGTACAATCCGACTTAGCCAGCTACTTCGTTTCAATGATAGTTAATATGATGTGGATCATGAAAGTTAGAGACTACCATGCCGAAAAAAACAACAACAGTAAATGTCTTAAGGCCCCCATACACGATCAAACATTTTGTGCAAAAGTTTGCGCAAACCTGATGTCGGGGAAATTTAGTTAAAAAATCATGTTTGCGCAAACATCAAGCAGCCCCATACATGGTCAAAATGTTTGCACAAACATGATGTTTGCGCAAAATGTTAGACCATGTATGGGGGCCTTTACACCTACAAGATTGAAACTTTTTACAATGATAGAGAATGCCTGCAAGTGCTGGAAAATGGTAGGCTACCACATACAAAGCAAGGCTGTCAAAGTTTTACCACCTATATAAGATGTTGAAAAAAAACAAACAACAATGTTGTTTGACTTATTTGTACTAAGCTGAAGTGCTCTTAAATTCATTTAATTAAACAACTAAAAAAATATAGTTGACTGACAATCTAATCTATTTGAGGAAAACATTTCAGCCTTGTATAAATGAGTCAAACAACTTTGTATTTCAGCCTTGACAAACATTTCAGCCTTGTATAAATGAGTCAAACGACTTTGTATTTGCAACATCTTATATGGGTGGTAGACCCACTTAGAACCTTAGAAACTTAGATAGAAACCTTCCCAGACATGCGTCCAACCATTTCCCAAAGTTTCATCGCAATTGGATGAACGGCAGGCATAAGAGACAGACACATAGATTGACAGACAAACATTCATTTTTGTAAATATAGATTATAAATAAATAAATTTTCTTTTAATGGTAAATTTGGAAATTGGACTTACAAGCTTTTTGAAGTGGTAACAAATTAGATTAGAAAACACTATTTTCTCAGTTTGACTTCAAAACACAGAGGTAATAATTTCATTATATTGAGTAAGCCTTCTGTAAATTACATTTTTCTTATCCATAGAAAAGAAAGTTGGAATAAATTTGCCATGTATGAACATACAAAGAGTGGGCATTTTAACAAAATAGGATGTATTGATTACAATGAAGTTGACCCTGTATCAAGATGGCAGCTATTTAAAAGATAATTTTTTATAACTTGTGAACCATTCATTATAATGACTTAAATCAAATGCCTCTATATGTATTTTAATTGTCCAAACTCAATTAAACAACTCCAAAGTGTCTAGTCAAATCTGTTCTCAAGATAATAAAATTTGAGATTGGGAGGAAGGAATTTATTTTCTTACATATTTTATAATATTATATAAGTGGTATTTTTATGTTTATTTATAACTTCTTTAGCCGTGGTAGAGTGAATTTGCTTTGATGAAAGGAAGTTTGTGTTTCGAGACTTGTCCAAGTGACATATAATTTACCTGTAAAAAATCTTACAAGTGGACGAGTCTCGATTCACTGACCCCTGAGTCAGTGGAGAGTCAGGAGAGCATACCAATACGTCACGGAATTGGATGATATTTCACTACACAGGATTGGCATATAAGCATAATATTATATATTTTAATAATATAGTATGTATATATGTTGTTTCATGTTTTTTCTTCATTATTAGCTAAAATGATACGAAATTTACTGAAATTATGTTTCTTTGAGAAGTTATCTGACTGCGGCGGCATTGTAATCTCGTGTTCATAAATATGTATGTTGCGTATTTGATAATTGATTTATATAATATCTAATACTTGTTATGCTCATATTCCTAAATGTACTGGAAGAAAATGGACAAAAAGTCAGTTAAAAGAATTCTGATAGGATGTGAATATGGCGGATACAGAATTTGGAATAAAGAAACTAATAAACTAATTCGATCAAGGGACCACTCTTCTGAAAAATCACAAAAATAAACAAAATAAAGTTGAAAATTATAAAGAAAAAATTGAAGAGGAAGTTACAGAAAAATTACCAGTTGATATTAATAATGATAATTCTAAATATGATAGAGTTCTCAGGGATCGTTCAATAATTAAGAAACCTGAAAGACTTGAAGATTATGTTGCTACCGTAGCAGCTAGCATTGCAACAGAAATAAAAACACCTGAAACCTACAATGAAGCTCTAAAATGCAATGATGTAAGTGACTGGGGTCAAGCAATGGACGGAGAAATAAAATCATTGAATTAAAATAATACCTGGGTTCTTGACAACCTTCCTAAAAATAAAAAGGCAATACCTTGCAAGTGGGTTTATCTGGTTAAAACTAGTCCAGACGGATCAGTTGAAAGATTTAAGGCAAGGCTGGTTGTGAAAGGGTTTTCTCAAAGAAAAGGAGAAGATTTTGACCAGACCTTCAGTCCTGTAGCGAAGATGACAACTATAAGAACTTTGTTGAGCATAGCTGCGAATGAAAAATTGTCACTATCTCAATTCGACATTAAAACAGCATTCCTTTATGGACATCTCGAAGATCATGAAATCCTCATGCAACAACCTGAAGGATAATAAACAGCTTGGTTTTCCGGTGGAATCCGCGTCTCGAAGGGGATGAAGTCCGACGTTTCGCTTCCACTACTGGAATCATCTTCAGGGGTGTGGTGCATCGTGGTGTTGACTCGAAGCAATCACAAGATGAACTGACGACTGGAGAGAAGAACGGCGTATTATACTGGTTTCCTAGACCGTAGATTGTACCTGGGTGTTTCCGTACTTGGGGTTGTCCTTTGTCGGGATGATGTAATCTCGCAGGTGCTACCTTTGTCGGTGTTTCTCTGTGGGGATGATGCAATCCGGCAGGTGCTGCCTTCGTCGGTGTTCCTTTGTCGGGCGGGTGATGTAACAAGTCGGGAAGTGACCGCAGCGCCGCTTCTTGCTTTCTGCTTGGCACAGGTGCTGACCAGAGGCTTCCAGGTCCGGGAAAGAGTGAAGCCATCCTCTCTGTTGAAATTCTCCGGTTGTTTCTCGATCTCAATTGCCTCCCTTACCATCCTGCTGTGATATCTGTTGTCTGACGCAAGTACTCGTATGTCCTCAAACTTTATGAGATGGCCGGTTTCTCCAGAATGTTGAGCTATCGCTGATCTATAGTCGTTGTTTTTCACTGCTCTTACGTGTTCCTGAAGGCGGGTCGAGATCAATCTTCCGGTTTGCCCGATGTAGTTCTTGCCGCAGCTGCATGGGATCTGGTATACACCTCAAGTTTTGAGATGAAGGTGGTCCTTAGGTGACTCTAGAAGGCTCCTGGTGGTCATGTTTGCGTTGAAGATAGTCCCGATGCTGTGTTTTTGAAGAATCCGGCTTATCTTATCTGTTGTACCTTGGATGTATGGGAGATAAGCCTTTCGCTGGTCTTCCGTCCTTTCTGCTGGGGTGCGTTCCTCGGTGCTTTCTTCGCGGTGGATGGTTCGCAGTATGTCCTCCTTCTTGAATCCATTCTTTCCTAAGGCTGACTTGAGGTGCTGCTTCTCTTCCTTCCATGAGGTCTCATCGGTGATCCTGAAGCCCCTAGACACTAAAGAGTGGATGACGGCTCTCTTCTGCGTCGGATGGTGATGTGACGCTGCATTCAGGTACCTATCCGTGTGCGTATTTGAACGGCGTATTTCATCCTGACAAAGGACAACCCCAAGTACGGAAACACCCAGGTACAATCTACAGTCTAGGAAACCAGTATAATACGCCGTTCTTCTCTCCAGTCGTCAGTTCATCTTGTGATTGCTTCGAGTCAACACCACGATGCACCACACCCCTGAAGATGCTTCCAGTAGTGGAAGTGAAGCGTCTGACTTTATCCCCTTCGAGACGCGGATTCCACCGGAAAACCAAGCTGTTTATTACGAGTCTACCCGCGGAAGCCTACGCACCAAGTTAACCTGAAGGATACTCTGATGGAAATAACAGAGTATGCCGTTTGTTAAGAAGTCTTTTATGGACTTAAACAGGCACCTCGGTGTTCGTATAAGAGATTTGCTGAATTTCTTAATCAAGCTGGATTTAAAGAATCTGATGCGGATCCATGCCTTTTTATTAGACAGAGAGGTGAGGATAAAATTATAATAGCCTTATACGTTGATAATGGGTTAGTAGTTGCAAGGGATCAAAATAAACTAGAAACATTTTTACGTGAACTTAGGAAAGAATTCAAAATAACTACTAAAAATGTTAACAATTATCTTGGACTGGAAATCAACCAATGCCCTGATGGTCCAATTAAAATAAGTAAGAAGGCCTACACATCAAAAATTTTGGAAAGATTTGGCATGAGTGAGTGTAAATCTGCTCCTACTCCAATAATTAAAGAAGCTCCAAAACCTCCAACAAATGGAATCGTTAAATTAGAGAAAGCAGAAGACACTGATTTCCTTCAAGAAGGTGTATGTCCCCATAGACAAGCGGTTGGGGCCCTCATGTATTTGATGGCAGGTACTAGGCCTGATGTGTACTACACCATCGCCTATGCCGTTGGTGTAGCTAGCAGAACTTTAGAAAAACCAGCCATGGAAGATGTAACTAAAGTTAAAAGAATATTCTGTTACCTGAAACTTACTATTGACGACGGAATAATGTATACAGCTAATAACGGTGAAGGAATCTTAGAAGGATACAGTGACGTTGATCTTGGAGAAGATCTTTCCTCTGGTAGATCGACAACAGGAGTTGTCTGTAAATATGCAGGCAAGATAGTTTCTTGGTTAAGTCAGAGACAAACTTCAGTCGCTATTTCGACCACGGAGGCTGAAGTAGTAGCTGCGAGTGAAGCGTCTAGAGAAATAATTTCGATTAAGAGACTATTAAATGAAATTACAGATCTTAAGAGCGCTCCTTAGTTGTACGTCGATAATGAAGCTCCAATAAAATTAGCACAAAATTCAGAACACCATCGACGCACAAAACATATTCAAATTCGACACTTCATCGTGCAAGAAGCTGTACAACATGGCTGCTTAAATATCAAGCGCGTTTCAACAGAAGATCAACTTGCTGATATTTTGACCAAGCCGCTTTATAAGCCTAGAATGACTACACTTATGAAACAACTTGGACTAAACAGTTTATTGAAAGAGGGAATGTGTTGAGTTTTGTTATTGTCTTTCAATAATCTGTCATATTTTGACATGTTGTTTTTATTGTTTGTTCAAAATCCAAATTGTACTTTCAAATAATTATACTTAGTTTTTCTTTGATAACTCTGCTAAGTCTTATATTTTCAAGTATACTGAAATAAGGTTTTATTTTTAATCAAGTATGTAGATCGTACAAATATTTCTTAGCGAGCACTTAGAGAGAAACCTCCATCCAAAATTTCAACTATCTACCTACTACATTCAGGTCCACCTAGTATACCGCTTCGTGTATGACCTGCTTAAAGCATCTTAATTTGATGGTTTTACCTTTATAGTTTAAGACATAGATTTATTGGTTTTCCTGACAGCATTTGCTTCTTATCATGATGACTTCTACTTTAAAAAAAATCTCTACACATTGTAGTCCAGTCAATATAGGTTTTTTCTTCGGAATAATTTTAAGCCTCTTTTTTTTTTTTCACAGAGAGCTTTGTTATGCCATTGCAATTAATACCTGAAAAGTCCCTAACTTTTTTATGTACGCTTCCCTCTTTTTTAGAGGTGGGGAGGAGGGGGGTAAAATTTAAAGGACTTTAGCTAAGCAAGTGGGGTATCATTTTCTATGCATTTCTTTACGCTGAATCGATTAAAACAAGAATCAAGTCGATACGACCTATAGTTTGGAAGATATAAGGGGTTTTATGTATAAAGAAAATCAAATATTTTAATGTACACCTCCTAGGGTTATCACTAGAAATTAATTTTCGATTTTTTCTCCAGGGACCTTCCTAAAAGTTTCCAATTGGCTAAAAAAATTCTTGTCATTACATTAAAATATTTGTGTTTTTTATACATAAAACCCCTTATATCTTCCAAACTATAGGTCGCATCGACTTGATTCTTGTTTTAATCGATTCAGCGTAAAAAAGTGCATAGAAAATGATACCCCACTTGCTTAGCTAAAGTCCTTTAAATTTTACCCCCCTCCTTCCCCCCTCTAAAAAAGAGGCAAGCGTACATAAAAAAGTTGGGGACTTTTCATATATTATTTGCAATGACAAAACAAAGCTCTCTGTGAAAAAAAATCGTGGCTTAAAATTATTCCGAAGGAACACCCTTTTTTTGCCTAATTTTACTGGACTATTGATACTGTATTTAAATCCTATTGTAAATAATTTATTTTTAAACATATTTAAAAAGTGTTAAGGTAGAAGTTCACTTTTCCTTTTTGATTTTCAATAAAATCAGATATAATTTTATCAAAAACTAAATGTTCCACAAGATTCTATTCCTTTGTGCATTTAGTGGGTGTGACACTATATTGGCCCCATTGCATTCATTAAAATTTCCTTTTATTGCTATGGAGCATAATAATTTCTTGATACATCAGTGGGTTCCATCCTTACTTACTTATGGAGCACTTCAACCAGGGGTCCCATCCATGCTGAGTTAAATTTAGACAGAAAGTTCATTCAATTTTTTTTTTACTTGGATAATCAAAGACTAAAGTAACAAGATATTTGTCAAAATACTTTTCACAAGTAATAAAACAAATTTTCTTTTCAATTTACTAATAAATACATAACAAATATTTTCTATTTTTGTTTTAGGTGACAACAGAGAGTGAGTTTTTGTCTCGCCTTGGTTGTGAAGAAGATGCCAAAGTCAAAGTGGTTTCGATTTTTGGCAACACAGGTGATGGCAAATCCCACACACTTAACCATACATTTTTTAATGAAGAACCTGTATTTAAAACATCAAACGAACAAGATTCTTGTACTCTTGGTGTTTGGGCAGCATATGACAGGTCTTCCAATGTTATTGTCTTGGACACTGAAGGATTATTGGGAGCCTCTCCAAGAGAAAATCAAAGAGTCAGGATGTTGCTTAAAGTAAGTTCCCACTAAAAAATTAAATTCTTATAACTTTTTACTTAACATATCTGGTAATAATCGAATATGCTCATCTTATTGGCTTATTAATATTAAAGTTATTTCTGTCTCTACACTCTAAATTATAGTTAGATCAAGCAAAGTGAAAAATTGCTATTACACATATTCGTTTTCAAATTAAAATTAATAACTTACTTTCTGAGGAAATAACTTCGTATGAGATTGTTACTTTAGAATGATTTTCATTGTTTTGCACAGGTACTTGCTGTAAGTGATGTTATTATCTACCGGACCCGAGCTGAAAGGCTTCACACAGATATGTATTCATTCCTAGCTAGTGCTTCGTTGGCATACACCAGGCATTTCCAAAAATCATTGGCATCATTATCAAACAAGGCTGATTTCTGTGGCCCACTTTCAACGTTTGGTCCGACTGTACTTATTTTTCACGAAACAAGAAATACTTCACCTCTTTCGAAAAGTATGATTTTTATATTAAGTTAAAATTGTCTGTATAATTATTTTTTTTTAAATATTATATTTTTAAATAAATTGTATTCATATTTTTATTATTTATTACTAGGTGGTATTGAAACTCCTGAAGAAATATTAAGAACCAACTTTGTCAAAATGAAGCTAAACATCGAGGCGTTTAGCTCTTTATTTTACGTCGGCATACAGACTTTGGAACCTCCAACCAATTTCAACTCATTCAGGAAGAAACTGGACAGCATTCTGACTAATACAAGTGTTCGTTCTCCTAGAAGTCCTGTCCACGTCTTCCACACTCTTAAGGTCAGTTTTACTTATTTGTTCAAACTTACTAACTTTGTTTTATTATACAGTAAAACCTGCTAAAGTGACCACCTGTGTATATTGACCACCTGGTCAATGTGACCACTTTTTCATGGTCCCCTTCATACTTTCCTGTACATTTTCTTCTGCTTATTGTGACCATCTGCCTAAGGTGACCACTTTTAGTCGGTCCCTTCGGTGGTCACTTTATCCAGGTTTTACTGTATTATTAAAAGGTTTTTTCATGAATTTAATCCTTTTAGTGCTTTTGAAGAGTATACTTGCTTGGTGGAAAAATTATATACGGTTTTTAATCAGGAGGTATACTTGAATATTTTTATTGTTTCAGGGCTACTTCTGAGTAATTCAGAAATATAAATTAAGTGGAAGGCTTAAGCCTGCCAAATGGCTTTTACATATACGATATGTAGTGGTTTGTCTTTCTGTCAGCCGTATAAACCAAAACCATATGATTAGCATTCACTAATTATACCCCAAAATTAACCTGTTAATTAAATGTTGTCCAGCTGTGGTACAGCAAACTAATGTATCATTGTGAGACCGACAGAACCACCCGTTCATACACAATTATGGAGAGCGAGCCATCTACCTTCTCCTACCTACTTGACTAATTAGGTTATTCATGAAGTTGTATCCTTTAACCCCATGGTATAACTTTACCATTGACAGTCCAAAGATAACATCAATAAGAAGGATTTTAAACTATTAACAATTAGTCATTGATTTTGTCAGGTGTAGAACTTCACTGGTTTTAGTGAGAGTATTCTTGAAATACTCCTTTTTTTCAACTATAGTAGAGCAGCAATTAGAGTTAATTTTGACTGTGTAGGAAAATTGAAAATTAAGTACTGCCTAGTTGAGGTTAAGCCCCCTCCACCATTTTTACAAGCTTTCTGTGCAGATCCATCTGTGAAAACTCTAACCCTATTACTTAGAGTCTATGTAATTTTTAGATATACTCCTTATTTCTTCTATGGACAATGCGCTTTTAGAGGAAATTCCTGGAATGGAGTCCTTGATGTTATGGAAGGAGGTTGCACTCTAATTATGGTGGGAAGTTTCTGGGAACTTGGTTGTGTTATGGCAATCCAGGGATTCTAAAAATGAGTTATCTTTCTCAAGAGGCCTTATAGTCTTTTATTTCTATTGATAACAGTTACTAAACTTAAACACCGTCTTTAAATTTGTATAATTAATTTGTTCTTGGTGTTTATTTTAAGTGTAGTTAAAATGTTTTTAATTGTTGTATATTGTAATTAATTTTAAATGAGTTTTAATAATCTTAAGTTTTATTTTATTTTTTTTTAATTCTATATTATTTTTCCCTTCTAGATAAAGACTGAATGAAGATGTTTTTATTAGTCTTATTAGGATAAGCTCTAAGACCCCAGTCAGTTAACAATTTTTTACATAGCAAGTGCTGTCTGTAGCCTATATTTTGCAATATGGACTGATTTCTCAGAGCATAGAAGAGCCTTGTCACCTGCTGATCTCTTTGAGTTAATTACTTTTTTCCTAAAAGTTTTCTTTGAAAGGATTTTTTTCGACTTCATCTTTCGTGTTGCTCACCATCTTTAAGTTTTCAAGAGAGTTGTCGAGTAGGGTTTGTAATTTTCCCCTCTAGAAATAGAGTTTTTGGCTAAGACCGAGGCTAAGTTGAAAATTTTTACTGCTTTGTTCCCTGTGGTGTATATTTTTCATTTAACTGTTTCACATGTTTAACTTGTGAATTTTTCCCCAGTTTATTTTATGTAAGTTATTGAGATAATTAAGATGTTTCAGGAATAGCTGTAAGTTCAAATTTAGTAAGATTGGTTTATGATTACATCCACCAAGGTGGGTGTGTACACAGGGGCGGCTCCAGGATCATTTTTTTGGGTGGGCCCGGCACTGATTCATGAGATGGTCTTGAATTTTAATAGTATTTTATAATTGTTAAGCTTCTTTTAAATTGAAATAATTGTTTTTCATCATTACTATATTGTTTTTTCTACCTTATACATAAGTAGTTCTGTGAAGAGTAGACCTCACATACAAAAAATACCATAGTTATAGTTTTGTTTTTAATGACTTCAATATGAAGAACATTGTTTTGACTCAATTTGAAGAAAATTGAACTACGTGTTTTGAGGAATACCAAAATGGTCAAGTTAAAACAGACAAATAATTTGTTATTTTGACTGAGATTTTGTGGTACCCCTTTATAATTATGACTAGAGGTTAATATAAAGTAACACAACAATATTGTTCCCACAATTTTACTAAACAAACTCATTTTAACATATCATATCATTTTCAGTGTTAAGTGTTAGCATGGTAAGTGTTACTAGCAAGTGTAACACGTACTGGAATAATGAACAACTGGAAAGCCTCTCTACAGAATAATGTTTATTCATCAAAACTATATAGCTTTCGGCCTCTCGGCCATTATCAGTGCCTACAATAATAAATAATTATGGCTGCATAAGTATCATATAAAACATGTAACACTGGAAATGATATAAAATGTCAAAATGTGTTTGATGCCTCACTCAGTTTGGTCAATTAGATATACTTTTTATCCCTCTTTCTTCATTTTTCATTGTCTCTTCTAATTTTTTTTTTTCTTTTTCATATTTTATTTTATTTCTTGAAATGTTCTATAGTCACATTATGATTTCCTTTTGTTTTTAATTTTCACAAAGCTTTTTAATGCGACATGGCTTGTTTCTTGTATTAAACAGTGTTGCTTAATGTTGAACTATTAATATTGCTGTATGAAAGTGTTTAAGAAAAATTTTCCAATTATTTATGACTTGTTCTCTTCAGAACAAATATTTCACTTCTGTTTTATATTATTATTTTTTTTTTCTTCTGGAAAAAATATTGGAATAAAATACTATAATAAAAGTAAAGGAATAGTTGAACTCTAAATTGGCATTCCACAATTATATTAATTCTAGAAAAAAACTCGAAATAATGACAGCTATAAACAGAAAATTGGCTACACAGTGTATGCATCTAACGTTTATCTAATTTATCGAACGGATATTTGTAAAAGCCTAGTATGAGAAAAGACAAAGTCAAGAAAAGGTTGACTTATCAACCATTGTTTTTGGAAGGTTTATAGCTTCCATTCTTTGTAAGAAGATTTGTGGAAGATGACTTCCATCCTTTGTACTCATTTGCTATTTTAATAAATTATTTTTAGATGTGCCAAGTCAGAATAATGTTAATAGTTACTATTATTGTATTTAATCTAAAATAATTAAATGTTTTATTTATTTATTCATCTCAAGTAAGGTAATAAACTCTCTTTCAGTCGATCAACACAACAGCATAGGAACATAAAATAATTTAAAAATAAATTTGAAACACTGGTGCAACTTTTTGACCCAACCACAGGAAAAATATACAGAAGTTCAAAATTAGATATGNGTTAATTACTTTTTTCCTAAAAGTTTTCTTTGAAAGGATTTTTTTCGACTTCATCTTTCGTGTTGCTCACCATCTTTAAGTTTTCAAGAGAGTTGTCGAGTAGGGTTTGTAATTTTCCCCTCTAGAAATAGAGTTTTTGGCTAAGACCGAGGCTAAGTTGAAAATTCTACCCTTTCTAAGTTAAAATTCTCAAATACTACCCTTTTTACCGTAATACTCCTTAAAGGAAACTTTGTAAAGAATATAATTTTTCGTTGAATAAAACTTCCCAGCGGTGTACGAAAATCCCCTGATTTTCAGCGAAATTTCAAAATACTACGTGCCTGTCTCTTAATTAGCCAATCCATTATCTCCATCAACGCTCAATTTTAAAAGATTATGGTGTAGAGAGCTAAAATTGGTGTAATTCGACTCTAAAAAATTTGGTTCTAGAAGGATTACTTTAATTAAAAGTATTTATTATATATTTATTAAAAGCGTATTTGAGAATTATTAGGTTAAACGTCCAATAATGGCATTTTTTAATGTTTTTTTTTTTTTTTTTTATGAAATAACGTTTTTTTTGCGAATACCTCGAAACGAAGTTGTTCCAGGTCCATGTTTATGGGAACTTTTTTGTTCAGCGTCAAATTTCCTAGAAGAAACACTATGTGCTGTGGTTTCATTCGGGGAAACCTTTTTTGAATTTGTACTAGAATTAGTTTTGATCCTGACCAAAAAATTTCACGTCTGGTAACATTTGATTTACCATAATTCAAAAACTAGTCTGTTTATTTTTAAACTTTAATTATACCATTTGAAAGCTTATGAAAAGCAGAAGTTTTTCCTGAATATGCCACACTTCTACCATCTCTCAATAAAGAGTAAACAACTCAGGAATTTCATAGTCAAATTTTAAAAAATTCAAATTTAACAGAACTTACGAGATGCTTAACAGCTGATGATTTGGAAATAATTGAATGATTCTGAAAGGGGTTTTTTATGCTCTTTAAAATTGGTCCTAAGCCCAATTTCTTTATCTCATTTAGTTGAGATATTAGGTATTTTTTTAAAGTTTTTGTGAAGCACTAAAAAAAGAAATAAATCGATATCTCGAGAACTATTGAGATATGGGCATATGCTTACTCGACATTTTTTTTGTTGAATTTGACCCATAGAATCCGCATATTTCTTTATGACATTTTATCGCGGGTCACCCTGTATATATGCTTTTTTAAATGTTGTATTCCTTATTGGTTAAATAAATCAAAATATACCTCCCCCCCCCCACCACTGTAGATCCGCTGCTGCTAAAATTTCGAAATAATTCATGCTAATACCTTATTGTGGGGTGATGAAAATTTCCTGAAAAATGTAATTTATCTGGTCTTTATTACTGATAAAAAACATTGTGACCCCCTTGGGATCGAACCCAGGACCCTTGAGATCAAAGTTCTCAAGGGTCCTGATTATAATGAATTAAAAAAATTCGATTATAATGAAGACAAAAAATCATAATTACATAACGGGTATGCTTAATCATCTACAAAACCCTAAAAAGTACTTCCCTCTGATTTTTTTATTTTCATTTAAGAACGAAACCCTAAAAAGGAAGTGAGTGCCAATTAAGTTTGAGGCATCTAGGCAATCAAAAATGTCGCTGCAGATAATCTCCAAGTAGCTTTATTTATTTTGAGCTGTCAGAGTTAACTCTCATCTTGATTACTCTATCAAGACTGACTGTTTATTAATTACTGGTTTTTAATGGAATTATATGGAACTTAGTCTTGGATAATAATAAAAAACTGGTATAGCATCACTTTAGTTGTGGGTTTAAACGAGTAAGTTAACATGTTAAGAGTTTTATTCATATGACTGAATAATTCACAAAAATAGCAAGATTTAATTTATGCTGTTGCCTTTTTAACTTAAGTACACAGACTCTTTAATTAAAGTATTAAAGTTGTATCTTCAACTGAACTTAAGAACATGGGGACCCCTCTAAGGCCCAATACACACAGAAGAGGCGAGAGGCAGAGGCGCAACGTGAAGCACGCCTCCTCCAAGAAATCCTATGGCCCAATGCACACAGAACAGGCGAGAGGCGGAGGCACGACGTGAAGCACGCCTCCTCCATGTAATCCTATGGCCCAATGCACACAGAACAGGCGAGAGGCGGAGGCACGACGTGAAGCACGCCTCCTCCATGTAATCCTATGGCTCTATGCACACAGAACAGGCGAGAGGCGGAGGTGCGACGTGAATCACGCCTCCTCCATGTAATCCTATGGCCCAATAAACACAGAACAGGCGAGAGGCGGTGGCCCAGTGTGAAGCTCGCCTCCTCCATGTAATCCTATGGCCCAATGCACACAGAGCCTCTTCCTCACCTCTTCACTTATTTTGAAGAAGCGTGCCTCCTGCAAACCTTGCCTGCACCGCGTCTTCGCCTCTCCTGTGTGCATTGGACCGTTTACACATGCCTGTTCCACGCCACGCCTGCACCTCTTCCGCCTCTTCTGTGTGCGATTATTTTTTTTAAAAAAATAATATTATCCCTCCAGTGATTAAGGGATAATATCCTTTAGTCTAATTATAGATTATGATCGGCAAGGGCCCCATGTTCTATAGTTTTTCCGTTTCTTCTATATGGTTAGGGACAGTAATCAAAATTTATTTAAGAGTTCTTAGTATATATTTTGTTTTATATATATATTAACAAATCAAAACATTGATAGGTACATTAAATTAATATTTATTTAACACATTTGTGTTTTGTTTGTTTTCTTTGGAAACTTTTTTATAATTATAAAAAAATATTAATTGATTAATTAATTTAAAAATTCATAAAATTTATTGAATAATTTTTAATATTGCAAATTCATAAATCTATTATAGTTTTAAATTAAATGTTTGTATTGCTTTTAAAATGATTGAAAGAGTTGTGGATAGTACATTGAGGCAACTGCCAAAATATATATTGTTGTCAAACAAGCTAGGAGGATAGTTGAAGTGATGCCGAATAAATGTGGATATGCCCAAAAAGTCGACCAAGATAATGTAAATAAAGAAGCCAATATAGTGACTAGTGAGGGCCCGAGGTTCCAATCTGGAGGTGCATTGGTGATGGAACCTACTAACCCATTATTATCTGTTACTGGTGTATTTCCGCTTTTTACTAAACAGTGAACTACACAGTTATCGTACATTCCTATTGTTTCTAGCGTTTCTTCTTCTCTAAGCACCCTTCCTTGGAAAATCAAGAGAACATTCTTATTACTATCCAGTTCCAGCTGGAAATGTCTCCTTTTAAAGTGTCCGAGGAGTTCTTTCAGATTACCTTTGACAATTCTTTGATCGTCATTAAGGTATTTAAGTTTAACACTAATGGAATGTGCGGGATCTTCATTCTCCTCCGTATCGGCTACTTTGTCGGGTTCATTAACGGCAGAAGTTTCGCTTGGAGCAGAGGTCGATGTTGAAGGTGTTTGATTATTTTGTAGATTTGAGAAGTAGGATAATCTAAAGGCGTTGATTTCGCTTGCCGTCGGATTTGGTTTGTTACATTGGTCGCTGGGACTATCACCTCCACAGTTATTTACAGATGTTTGATTGTTAATCTCGCTGGGTGGAGAGCCAGAACTGTCGCTCTGCCCAGGGTCCGGAGGCGCAGGCGGAGCTTCTGTCGGACTTGCATCTGTATCTAGTACAGAAGGTGATCTTCTGTCAACTATAAACACCGCTCGTATCTGGGGTATATCTCTAATGGCAGTCGACTTCCAAGCTGTAACAAATAATAAAATCACCAAACAGATTCCGAATACCTGTAACACTTCGTCTCCAATGCCTTCGACCAGTGGCATTATATAAAACTCTCGAAAATAGCAACAACTAATATTTTATTACACTTTTGCATCGAAAAATTCACTAAAATTCTATGAATTGGATGTTGAGAAATGGTATAATCGTGAGGAACTAAATTTGTTTTGAAATCATTTTGACATTCTTATCTAGTAACACCTTCTTTCTCTTTTTCCGTGACCTTGTTTTTGTTACGTCACATTACGTTCAATCTCATTTATTCCTACCTTGAAAGAAAAGAGCCCTTTTAGTTGTTAGTCATAGATTTTTCTTCAGGATTTAAAATAGCGTTTCTCATTTCACATTACAGTTTTGGACATTATAAGTTATAATGTGGATATTAATAGTTATATGTGATTTAACTTTTAATCTTTGAAAAAACGGATAAAAATCTTTATAAAAAGGGAAATTGAGCCCAGAGTGATCTTTTAGGAGTTAGGAACTTTCGTAATTTTTTGGAAAGGGTTTCTTTTTAGGGTGTTAGCATTGTTAATGTTAATAAAATAGAATACCAATTTCAACCCAGGTGTGCAATATGTATCTGGGGGAGGGGGGTGAGCTGAAGGAGAATACCTCCTCCTTCTCCCCGAAAATCATGGGTATATTAATAAGGGGAGAGGTACTTATAGGAATCTTTACCTTAAATGTTTCTTATGTAAGTTTATTAACCTTAACCCACTAAATACAAAAACCAAAAACATGAAAAATAAAACACTCAGAAGTGCATAACGGAAATCCATATTCACAGGGTGATTGGCGACAAATATATGTACAAAAATAAATAGATTTATTCTAAACCTTATTGGTTTCAAAAAACGTCATATAAATAGGGTTACCATATCACCCGTTTTCCCCGGAAACCACCCGTTTTTTATTCTCCCCCCCCCCAAAATGGTAAAACCACCCGTTTTTCCAAAGCTCAGAGAATTTTATTTAGTAATTTACTAGTGTAACAAACGTATAACCCATATTACCTTATTAATTAAAATAAAAACACCTTTTAAAATTTATTGAAAACAAAACCTCATATAATAAATTAAAAAATACAATACGCAAAAACAAACTTAGAATAATAATCCTTGAGTCTATCCATTTTTTAACAAAAACAGTGTTTGATTGTAACTAGTTCCTTTGATTCCCTCTATGCCTCTACTAGCGCTATATAAATATAATGATAATGTAAATATAACAATAAACNATTAGGGTTACCATATCACCCGTTTTTCCCGGAAACCACCCGTTTTTTATTCGTTTTTTTCTCCCCCGGTTGAAAACCCCCCAAAATGGTAAAACCACCCGTTTTTACAAAGCACAGAGAATTTTATTTAGTAATTTACTAGTGTAACAAACGTATAACCCTTATTACCTTATTAATTAAAATAAAAACACCTTTTAAAATTTATTGAAAACAAAACCTCATATAATAAATTAAAAAATACAATACGTAAAAACAAACTTTGAATAATAATCTTTGAGACTATCCATTTTTTTTAGCAAAAACGGTGTTTGATTTTGATTAAGTAACTAGTTCCTTTGATTCCCTCTATGTCTATGCCTTTACTAGCGCTAAGAGTTTGATAACACTCTGTTATCAATTATTGTTTGGTTTCATTTCATCACAAATAATCTCTTTTTGCATTTCAGAAAATAAGTTCCTACATAAAAAAAATCAGTATAAGTTTTTATTTACGAATAGTTCAGTAAATGTTAAAAGGAGCGGAACTGTCTTCAAGTTAAAACGGTTAAACATTTAATAACGGTTTTGTACAACTTGAGACATTTAAGTTGTACAGATTTTTATGAAGAAATTGTGAAAAAAAAGACTTTTTGAAAAAAATAAAAAGTTGTCAAAAATATAATAATAATGTAAATATAACAATAAACAATAATAGTAAATAAGAATAAGACAATTTACCATTTCGTTTTGTTATTTTTTAAAATACAGATTAAGTAAAACTTAATATGTTATATAACCTATATACCTGTTATATATACCTATATATTATCAATTGGTCAATGTACAATTTGTTTAAAAAAATAAATATGTATCATTTTATTAAAAAAAAAAAAATCTCCACAAAACTTCATTAAAATTAATAACATAATTTGATCTCAGAAAGCGACAATTCTCCCCTTTTTATATTATTTTTTTCAAACATTTTCCGGGGGAGGGCCCCTGAACCCCCCTAAAAATTTCCCCCGGTTTTTAAGATTTGAAATATGGTAACCCTACATATAAACTATAGGTCTATTCTTAACCGTTTTCCCACAAACTCAAATTTTATGACTTTTTTGAGATAGCATACCTATGCTCTTAAAAACACTTATTGCTCCAAGAGTATAAAAGCTAGAACAAAATCTTTGATATCGTTATAAAACTGACAAAAGTTCCTATACTAAAAATATCACATGCTATGTATATTCCGTTTTTATATTAGGAAATAAATAATATACTATTTATAGCTGTAGTTATAATATTTTATTTTTAGGTTATTTATGTAGCAGACAACAATACCTATTTCGCGTACCAATTTTTTTGGTATTTTAACCGTTGTTAATAGGGTATTCACTTTGTCTTAAATTTCATCATTCAGCATTAGCTTCATAAAGCTCAATCTGGAGAAACGACTCCTCTTCTTTGAATTTTAAGAATATGGGAATAAAGATAACTAAATTAGAATAAAAAAGAAGAAAACAAAATTAAATGTATTAGTTGAAGGGACGTAGTGAACATTGTCTCGGAGACTAGTCTCAAAAATTCAAACTGAGACTGAGTGTTGAGACTCAGGGGAAGAGCTTGTCGACTTGAGATTTGAAGAGACTTTTGCGGTAACTCTCTGAGACTAGTCTCAGCCCCACGTTGGTTCCCACAGAGAGTCGCAACTGCTAAATGCCTTCTCAAAAATCCCCCTGGCACATCTCAATAATCCCTTCCAAAAGTGCTTACATACAATCTCAGGATCAGTTTTAAATATTTTTTTGTTATGAAGTAAGTTCACATTTATTGGAGGCATAGCCATGGTAGAGTGGTGGGGGTCAGAAAATGTCAAAAAAAATAACACATTAGGGTAAATGTTTCATGCTAGAAAACTTCAAATAAACATTTGTTCAAAAATAAAAAAAAGATTAACAGAAGATGTTAATAAACGGTTTTGGTTCCAAATTTCAAAGGAACCATTCAATCTTTTACCTAAGTTTATGGCAATTAAGAGTATTGATGACTAACCATTTTTTATGGAACACTTTATAACTTAATAAACATGTACATGAACAATTTTTTTTATTTTAAGTAACTTATGAGTTTGCATCAAACGCATGTTGCAGTTGTTAAATGATAAATTCAGCGATAGTCTGAAGGAGAAGATTGAATTATTTGCTGATGAGTACTTCAGTTGTCAGGTTGTTTGCCTCTCCTGTGGCTGTAGATGTTCAGCTAGCATGGGACACGCACCTCCACATTCCTCTACATCTAAATGCAGGTAAATTATATTTATAGTTAAAGTATAAACTTGTAAGTTTCTATATAGGAATCATTAACATCTTTCTGAAATTAGTTTCATTATTAATTGTATCTGGAAGAATAAAAAAAGGAGTCTTCATAACAATAATCTATTGATTAATTTATTTTTACAGATATCAACAGCAATTTGAAAATGTGACATATTTGTGCAAGAAGTGTCATAACGAAGGCAGGGAAGTTATTGTCGAACCTAAAATGGATTCTAGTAATGACGACTCTTGGCTTAGCTATAATCGGTATGCCAGTTACGCTTGGTATGCATGGTCTGGCTACAGCATAGATTGCCCTCACTGTGGTGAAATATATCGCTCCAGACAGTACTGGTGAGTTTTATTTTATGTAGCTTTTTAAAATTGAAAATTAGTAAGCACTAAGTAGGCATGCTGAATAATTCAAGATGCTCATTTTTTGTTTATTGCTGCAGGTACGGAAACCAATCACTCGAACAGTCACATAAAGTAAGACAAGATCTTCACCATGTTTGGCCTGGTGTCAAATCTGACAAACAGACTGCCCTAAATTCAGCACAGAAAGTTGTTGATAAGGTATCTGGTATTACTGACGCTATATCAAGTGTTACTGCCCAACCTACCAAAATGATAGCTCAGTGGGCAGCTGATCAAATAGCTCCTAAATACTGGAAACCAAATGATGAGATTAAGGTACATTTAGTTGCTCTGTGATAGGAGTGTTAAAGAGTTAATTTTAAGTCGGAGGTGGTTAAAATAGTTATTTACTTACCAAGGGAGTAAATTAAGTCATTGTACCCTGAGCCATGAAGTTGGTTACCGAGGCTTCACCTCAGGAGTTAATTATCGCTTGAGTACTACTGATTTTTACTCCCAAGGTATGAACAAGATTTTATCTTCAGAAGAGAGAAAAAATAATAAAACATTTTAATTTTAAATTATTTTATTTAAAAAAATTATTTCATTATTCCTGTAAAATAGGGAATAAAAAGTTAACTTTTTCTCCCTTCCAGAGATAAAATAATTTTCTTTACCTTCTTGAAATTGTCTTTTAAAACAAGGTCAAACAGATTTGGGCTTCAGGCTATTTTTCATGGTGTAATTTTTTTTTTCTTATACACCTGTGATTATTCAAAGTTAGTTCTATTGTTTCTTTTAAACAATTGGATATCTGACCAGCAGTGAACATGCGTTAAACTCAACTTACCCTGTGATTGTTTTTTTTATTTTCCTTGATATGTGCAGGTCACAGCGAATTTGTCATTGAAGAAGTAAATGTATAGGCTTTGATCTGGAGAATGGAAAAATAGTACATATTATGAATGACAAAAGATTATAAATATGGATTATTTACATCTAGTAAAATGACTGACAAACCAAGGATTACGTTGTTCCAACTTTTATTCAAATCTGTTACCATTTCTTAACTTTTTATTACTATTTACCCAAAGTAAATCCATTCTCTCCTAGAAGTCTGAATAAGCATGTTTGCCCTGTAAAACATTGATCTTACCTAATTCATTTTCAAACTGCTTATTTCCTTTTGAATTGTTTATTTATTTAATTAATTTTTTGTCGTTAGGTGTGTATAGTATGCGCTGATACTTTTGGAAATGAAGCATCTAAGCACCATTGCAGATCATGTGGCGAAGGTGTCTGTAAGAAATGCTCCTCAAGAAAGAGACCTGTTCCAGAAAGAGGATGGACTTATCCTGTTAGAGTATGTGATCACTGCTTCACCCCCAGATCACAGGGTAAACTAAGCATTTTTTGTTAATGTGTTTTTATTATTGTTTTTTTTTTTTACTGGACTTAAAATGTATTTATACACCAAAATCATCTAGTTTTGTCATTATTTGTAAAATGGCAATTATATAATTTTCTTTTTAATTAACGGTTTAATTTATGATGGTTCCCAAACTTATTTGATTCTCGATGCTCTTGCTGATTCCTGTTGTTCCAAAAACACTTTTGTAAAATACCTTCAATCAACTTTATAAAGGTGCATGTTGCTTCCCTGCACGAAGAATATATTTTAAAAAATAATAACTTGCGACAATGAATTGAAAATGGAAATGATGCCTTTTGAGGAAGGATCAGCTCCTTAGGGTGCTTCGTCGTACACTTTGGGAACCATGGGATTAAGGCCCTCTGCACATGGGTCGACTGATTTGCAATTCGAGTTGGAAACTAGTTGCGAAATAGTCACACATGAAACCAGAATAAAACCAGGTCCACACACGATTGCAACTGATTTTAGATTAGTCGGTGAGCTAGTTTATCATTCATTCTTGTCGGTATTTTTCTTTGAACTTATATCTGCAACCACTTTGCAATGGGGAAGGACGGTCTTACGCAACCAGTTGCAAACTGATTTCAAACTGGTCTGGTTTTGGTCGACCCATGTGTGGACCCCTACCTTCTACACGGGGCGTGTCACAGAACAGTTGCGTGCGCAACTAGTTTCCAACTCGAGTTGCAAATCAGTCGACCTGTGTGTGGAGGGCCTAATGCAATTTTTACACATTCTAATTCTATTCTAAATAAAATTAGTTATGAAAAAAATATACTATTTTGATCAGTTTGGCAACCCCTCTAACTTGGTGCCTGGGGCAGGCTGTCCCCCTCTCTCCAAGAACCCAGCTAATATACATGTAACATAAAGCAGATAACTAACATAATTCCTCAAAAAGGATATTTAAATTAATATCCAGTTTTCTCTGTTTGTTTCTTTAAAATATGTTTTTGATTACTCTAAAACACTTAAAAATTGAAAATTAGAAAAGTTTTGATTTCAAGATAATGTGACGAAGACTCACCAAAAAAAAAAAAAAATTAAATTAAAAATAAAATAAATAAATAAAAAACTGGTTATTTTTTCAACACCTTTTCCTTTCTACTGCATTATTTTATGAGACAATAATGACAAATAATCCTTTTCTAAATTTGAACTAATTTGAATTACTGACAACTTTTTGTGTGTACATTTATTTTTTATTGTAATCCTGTTTGCTGCTTATGCTTTTTGTGTTGTCAACTTATTTTTCGTTATGTTTGTGGCTTGCATCTTACTAAATGTTTGATTGAAAGCAATTGATTTTCTTAGTCGTTGCAGATGGTGAAGTGACTGAAGTTAATGCAAGAAAATTGGGAGAAGCCATGGTTACTACTATATCATCAGTTGCTTCATTTCTAGAGTATCCTAAGAGTAAGTAACCTACTTCATTGGTGATAATATTTATTTATTATTTAATAGTATAGTGAAAACCATTTAATGCAAAACTAAGGGGATCAAAATATTTTTTCATTTTAAAATAATTTTGTGTTGAACGAAGGGGGGGGGGNGCATGCGCAAATCTAATTATGGACTTCTGTATATTTTTCCTGTGGTTGGGTCAAAAAGTTGCACCAGTGTTCCAAATTTCAGCTCTTTCGCTTGAACGGTTTGGGCCCTATGAACCAAAGAGCGACGGACAGACAGACACATCACCCTCGGCATAAGGGTTTTGAGAAGTATCTACAAAACCCTAAAAAGACACTACAAGGCATTAGCCCTTCACACGAGTCTACTTAGTTGAATCAACTGGCCACTTGTTCGATATGGATTCTGGATTCTACTTTCTCTTCCTATTAAAATGAATAATTTATCCTCGTGGCGTAGTACTTTCGTATATAATTGTGAGAAAGCGCATTTTTTAAGTCTCTAGCAAGGGATAAACCAAAATCCTTCGATTTAGATTCCTCTTTTTAGGGTTTCGTAGATTATTATCCTTGAACCCCTTAAGCCGATGATGATGTGTTTGTCTGTCCGTCGTACTTTGGTTCATTTCCCCTAATAATTTCACATATAATATGTGAAATTTAAAACATTGGCGAAACTTTTTCACCTCACATAGGAAAAATATAGAAAAGTTAAACATTTAATATGTGCATGCGCAATGCGCAAAAATGTGCAGAGCACAAATTAATACTTTTTTTTTTAAATTTCACATATTATATGTGAAATTTAAAACATTGGCGTAACTTTTTCACCTCACATAGGAAAAATATAGAAAAGTTAAACATTTAATATGTGCATGCGCAATGCGCAAAAATGTGGAGAGCACAAATTAATACTTTTTTTTTTTTTAAATTTTCGAGATGGGTATCAAATAAAAGCTACTGAAGAGTAGATTATAAATACATTTAGATATATAACTTTTTATGTCTACTGTGCTTTTAGCGCCAAAATTCCCCCCCCCCCAAACACCCTATAACGGCTAGTCCTATTATTTTGAAATAATTTACGTAAATACCTTATGATTTTAATAAAAAATGAATTTAACGTTTTGTTATTATACCGATAAAATACATTGTGACCCCCCGAGGAATCGAACCAGGGACATCTACTCTACTCTCCTTAAAGCCGGGTTTACACGGGAAGAGTAAACAGGAGAGTAGAGTANAAGGGGATCAAAATATTTTTTCATTTTAAAATAATTTTGTGTTGAACGAAGGGGGGGGGACCAATATTTTCAATTTAAACTTTATTAATTTATTCTTATAGGTGTATTTGTATTGTTCTATATAGATATTGTCCAACACTATTTGCATTTAATATTATTATATGATGTGTACACACATGAAAATGTATGTACATTCGTAAAACAATTAAAAAAATAAAATAAAATTTAATCATTTAACATTTTTTTAAAAATAGATCTCTATGTGAGAGCGGCTAAATTGGAATATGTTACTTTTACCAAGTGTTTTTCAACTTCTTCTAAATTATTCAACTACTCTGTAAATTATTTTATGCTCTCGCTTTGAGTCTTAGAAACAGCTATTTTTAATTTTTATTTTAAATACCACTAAATGAATGACTTTATGGGTAAGTAAGCAGTTAATTTTACTAGCTTTATAATATTTTTATTTACAGACAAAGATGAACAATTAATATTATAGAATTATAATCGTTAAACTAAAGTGTAATTAAAATGTAATAATGAGAATATTCATTTATAAACAATGTTTGGTTGGTAATAGCAAATAAAGACAGAAGATGACCTTGGTGAGGGTCAAAGCCTTTCTTCACAATATGCCATAGTATTATTACTCACACCTTGTTGTGAAAGAGCCACACCCTAATTATCTTAATATTCATCAATACAAAATTGTTGTAAACATTATTGTATCGTCTTATTGGTGGCGGCATTTCAAAGCTGAGTTAAAGTGCGCCGAGTGAAATCAAACCTTATCCACTTGCCATTTATAATCAGCTCTATTTTTATCAAGAACTAGATTTTTCCCTGACAAATAACTTATACACAAATTATTATAATGGTATTTAAAGGGACTAACATTCTGAAAAAGATTTAGTTAATAATTAAAATTGCCCAAATTTGCCAGGTTTAGAGGTCACAAACTTTGACCGGAACTTTATAAGGAAGCCTTGAGAACAATGAAACATAACAGAAACCACAAAGCAAACAAACTAGTGTTTAAAATAGAAGGGGATGGATGTATTTAGATATACAAGTACAAGAAATAATGAAGGGAAAAGCCTCCGGGATTTCCTCTACCAAACCCTCGCCCGCACATGGAGAGGATTTCCTCTACCAAACCCTCGCCCACACATGGAGAGGATTTCCTCTACCAAACCCTCGCCCACACATGGAGAGGATTTCCTCTACCAAACCCTCGCCCACACATGGAGAGGATTTCCTCTACCAAACCCTCGCCCACACATGGAGAGGATTTCCTCTGCAAAACCCTCGCCTTTCATCAATGCAATTCAATGCCGCATCTCTCTACATAGGCCTCAATGCAGAAGTAAAATTGTTTTTTCTTCAGGATTTCAGGGGCTGCAGTCCACAGGTGGCCTGAAGGCAGCCTCATTCACCAATAGGAATTCCTCCAAGTCTGGACTTTTAGTCCAAACCTCAAGGATTTCCTGCACGTTTATATCTACTTTAACATTGCTCCCTAAAGAAGAAATGTGATTGAATTATAATTCTTCTCTGAATATGAGTTTCTTTAAACCTTTATATCTGCATGCAATTTGTCTTTTAAATAAACTAACACTAGATTTCACAACTAACTTGTTTTAAAATGACAATTTGTTTTCAAAAACAACAAACACTTGTTTTCAACTGAAAATTTGTTTTCAAGACTAAGGCCTCTTTCACTCGAGGCAACTTAGTTGATTCAACTAGTTGATTCGCCGTTGAAAAGGAATGTAGCCGGTTAACAAATGTTAAGGAATCGCCCGAACCCCTTCACNCCTGAAAAAGTCTTCACACGGGCAGTCAACTAGTTAAGAGTCAACCAGTCAACTAGTTGAATCAACTAAGTTGCCTCGTGTGAAAGAGGCCTTAGTCTTGACCAAAAATGGGCTTCAGGCTATAAGTTTTTCCCCCTGGACTCTTCTTATATCTGATGTCTTCTGTCATTGCTCTTGCTCTCCGTGGAGTTATTTATGAGATTTTAGTAACTTTCTAGTGGTATAAAGTCTTTTGGAGAGGCAATAAAATCATAACTTAGACAAAGAGTGGGCATCTATGAAGTTAATGAGAGCCGAATTCCAATTTTCTGTATATTATAAAGAGCCACACCGTAGTTGCATAGTATTAGGATTCGAGGACACAATATTACGTGTATATACAACTTCCACACTTCATTAACAGATCCAACAGAGCCACACTAGCAACCCCATTCAAATTGCTCTTTTAAATTTTTGTAAAGGTTTTTATTTTCAGTGCGTGCGGTTTAGTGTGATTATGTAAAAAAAAATATTTGATTGAATGGGGTTACCTTATCATAATTACAAAATATTTCATCTTATTTGTTTTTAAAAAAATTAATATTAAGACTTAAAAGTAAAATAAATCAAATAAACTTAAAATTTCTTTTTGTATTTTGGTTTAAAATTTATTTTCTCTGTTCAACATTTTTTTAAAGTTAGCTCATTTTTTTAATCCAATTATGAATTAAATTTTGGCATTTGCTTTATGTTAATCTAGGTGTGATTAAAGCCAGTGTGAGACCAGGTTATTGGGTACCAGATGAAGATGCAAGAGAGTGTTGTGTATGCAACGATAAGTTCACCGCTGGAGGTGAAGCTACCTCTGTATCAGTTCATCATTGTAGAGACTGCGGTGGTACAGTGTGTTCCAAATGTTCACGAGGACGTGCCCCTGTACCACATAGAGGTTGGCCTGATCCTGTAAGAGTCTGCGATAAATGTCTTCCCACGAGCTAACCCTCTACCCCTGCACATTCATATGCATATATACGTCCATATATTGTATAGTTATTAATATTATAAACAGATAAACAGAAGGTTATCATTCACTGTTCAATTCAATAATAAAAAAGATAAATATTGCCGACTAGAGCTTACTTATTAGCTCTACTCTGGCAAAATAAATAAAAAAAAATCTATGTAGATAAGCAAACGATAAAAAAATATCAATTGGTAAAAATCCATTTGAATTTAAATTTAAAAGGTGTTTTCCTCATTGATTAAATCTGTACTTGTGAGGTAAACTATCGATAAAAATCACCTAATTCGAGGTTTTTTCTCTTGAAAAAACATCTGTACATTAGTAAATTATATGATTTTCCAAGCAAGCCTTAACTGTAATTTTTTGTTATGTGCCTTGAATATAGAAATACAAGTCTGTTTTAACTCTCCTTAAGTAAAAGTTTTTCAAAAGTTATGATAGCTTTACCTCTCTTGCGCAGAAATTCAGTTTTGCTATTGTCTTAAGTGATATGGTATTAGTTTTCATGACCTGTTAAACTACTCCATGAGAATTTTCCTAATTTGGTCATCAACTGTTATTGGTTTATGTATGAACTAAGTTATTAATTGGAGTTTGACTATAAACTGATAAAGGTAATTCTTTGATTAATTTCACAAAGAGCATATTCCTTAAAATCTATAGTTTCTTATTACTAAAGGTTTATTAAGATATTTTTCTAATTTTTCATATCAGAAAATTGTATTGCTTCATTTATTTTTATTTATAGAGTTAAATTTATTTTTTTAAAAAGTTTTTTTTGTCCATTTATAGAATTGAGCTCACTTAAAAGCAGCACTATGAGAGCGAGTCACACAGCTTGCATTAAGCCACTCTATTTAACCCCTTATTATATAATCAAATCAGCTGGTGTTATCCTGATCCATTTGTTACAAAAAAATCTTTCTTATAAGCATAGCTTCGTCAATTTGAGGAAAACATTTTGTATCTATTAAGGCTGACAATTCTAGGAATGGTTACTTACACAGAATAATGTATCCATGTAAATAATGAAGTTTTTATTGGTTTGAGTTGGGTGTGGTTGTGAATAGAATAAACATGTAGGAAAATATAATATTTGTTATTGGATCTCTAGCATTAAACTGATTTGGGCACTTAAACAATTACTTAGGTAATTATTTAACAATAATTTAGGTAGTTGGGCACTTAGAGTTTTCTTAGTTTTTGTTATATTTAAATATGATTTAACAATAACTGTGCCATGTTATAATACATTTTTTCGTCTTTATATCAATATAATGTTTCTATTTATATAATTACTAATATTATAATGATTGTGAACAAATAAAGGTCGTACATAAAAACACAAGTATGATAAGTTCATTTTATTTTGTCATAAACCAAAAATAAAATGTAAAAAATACAGACCCATTTTAGGTTTCTGTACAAAGTACAAAAATAAAGCTTACATAATGGTTCTGTCTGCTGTCTGCCCGTTGGCTTGTTTCAATTTATGATCTTCCATGGAACATGAAATTCGGTACACAGGTGCATCTCTAATAAAATGTTTTTAGTCACCATGACATGTTATACATCAGATTAGTCTTGAAGTGTAGAAATAGAATATGCAGCTATTAAAATTTTACACTTAATAATTTTAACTTAATCGTACAGAAACCGGCGATTATCGCCTCACATACTTACGTGAAGTGCGCCTTACTTGTTTTACTACACAGTCATAGTCAGTGAATTAGTGTTGTGTTTATGACAATATAATGATGTATTCAACTAGTAATAATGTTTGTTATTTATTAACTTTACTTGTACTTCTTTATGAACGAATGCCATAAAATCTCGAAGCAATACTGATAGCTACACTAATATTTTATCCTGAAATAATATAGTTGTGAGAAATAATTTAGTTGTATGGTTTAAGTTTATGTTTCACTTTAAATTTCAAATGTATTTTTTAATATTATTTAACAAAACTAATTTTATTATACATATGAATTGACAAAACATCTGTTTATTTGATGAAAAAAAGTGTCTAAAAATTATATCTTTTTTTTTTTTTTAATTTTTAAGAAATTATAAAAATAATGTAGCTTAGTAATTTTTAGATATTTCAAATGTATTGTTATTGTAATCATTTTCATAATGAATGGTTTTATCATTTCAATTAAAAAAATAAATAAAAAGATGGTTGTATTTTTTTATTTTTTTGTATAATTAAATAGCAATTCAATACAGGGTTTAAGAATATTTTTTATTGATTTATTTTGTAAGTTTCTCTTAAACAAAATGTTACTTTTTTTTTTTTGGTTTTGATGCTAGAATTTTTGAGCAAAGGATACCTTAATTTTGACAGGAGGGCATGTCTTAAGAAAACCCTGATGTCACCAGTGTAGAAGATTTATCCGCATTTTAAAATTTAATATGAAGTTGAAAACTGTTTCATTTATTGTCAATTAAACTTGCTTCAAATAATTAAAAAATATCTTAACTGTTTGGTTGCTCGACCAAGAGTGAGCATTAATTCAAGCAACATAAATTGTCAAAATAATGAGTAAAATTGCAAAATAAAAATAAATACGAACTAGATGTCAAACCCGCACAATATTCTATACATAATATTCAAGAAATGTATCGACCCAGGTGTTAGAGTTAACTATAATGACAAATATTAATATTTGTTATGACATAATTTTAGCTACTCTAATTAGCTGCAATCAGTGAATTGAATCACTTATTGAGTTTTCACAATTATTGATTATGATTTTATTCAGCATTATAAATTCTTCGTTCTGTATATAAAAAAAACCTATTATTTTGCCTAAAAATATAGTGGAAAATGTTTTTATAATTATGTAGAATTAATTATCTAAGTTAGAAGAAAATGTTTAATTAAGCACGAGCTTAATAAATAATTCTTTTTACCAAGTACATAAATTTAAGACGTGATCAGAAAAGCCCATTATTTCCTTTTTTCTGCAAAAAAACTAGGGTAAAAAAATTAAAATGTCAAATTAAAAATTCAATGTCTTCGACATTGAAATTTAAATATTTTTAAGTGTTTTACTATTTTAGTTAGAATATGGTTTCAAGAAGTCATTTATTCCTTGTAGAAATTATTTTTTTCTTTAAAATAAAGCCCCCCATCGACGACCCATCATGTAGGAAGTTGGGTTGGAGTTGGAGGGTGCTGTCGAGCCCAACACCCAACCCAACAAATCAGTCCAACAAGTGGCACCCATCCACAATCGAACATGTTAGGCGGACGCTTGAATCCAACATGTTGGATCGTCGATGGGGGGCTTTAAATAGAACATTTTCTTTTCCTTTATGATAACTTTTTCTAGATCAAAGTATATTAAAAAATAAATAGTTAAATGCTTTTATACTTTCTGTTATGTTTTTTATTTTTTTTTATTTTAGCTTTAATTTAAACATTATATTATCTTATTATTTTAAAATTATCATTGTCATATACATTTATTTATATGTACTATGTTTCTTGTAATCTTTATTATTATTTTTTTAATTTTAAAGAAGTGGACAATTATTGGCTGTTAATTAATTGTTTTTTAACTAAAATGTAATTAAGGTATGATTGTACCAAAAAGCTTACAAAAGCTATCCTGGGAATAAAAGGTTGCCAATTCAGGAAGTCAGATTATTGTATTTTTTTGGTTATGGTTGTTGTTATTTGTAAAACCAACAACTTTTCATCTTAACATTTTAAATATTTTGTGTTTATTACTATTTAAGTGCTGTATTTGCATTTGATAGTGCATTTTAGAAAATGCATGTTTTATAATCTATAACTATAATGCATACTACTATTGCTATACTTTTTTTTATTATGATGTTCATTTTAATTTAAGCATTTTTTGTTTTGTTTGTTCTTTATGGTACAAAAGGGACATTTTTTCTTAATGCTTTTATATTTTAGAATTGTAGAGAAGTTTATTCAGGTTTTATTTAACTTTAGAAAATGTATTCAACGAAGTTATAGTTTAATATCCAACTTTTTAGTTGAGTTGTTTTAGTCTTTAAAAATTATGTGACCAGTAAGTAATGATTAGTGGATTTTCTTTCACAATTAAATTTCGATTTGGCATATTTTAGTATCAGTGAGATCAGTGACAGTAGAGTCAACCTAATCTGGATATGGTGTTTAGGTCCATACGAATTAACCGTTGATCTGGATTTTTAGGGCTCATATTTGTGAGCCTCTACTGGTTATCTCACTGAATCATTACTAAAACTTACAAGCTTTTCCCATATTCAATTGCATAGTGGTTCACACGTTTTTATATTTATAAAATAAAAATATTATTCAAATACACATCAAATTTTTATGATTAATTTAACACATTTTTTTTTTTTTTTTATATTGAAATTGCTGTATTATCTGCAACTTACAATGATTATTATATTAGATTAAAAAATTAAGTTGTAACATTAATTTTTTTACAAATATTACTGAATCAAAAATAAATAAAGACAATATCCCATAATTATGTGTAATGTTGTGTTCAGAAAGCAGAAGGTAATTATATTTATTACACTATTTTTCAAAATTGTTTAATGTTCCATGGTTATAAATGATAATTAATGTCTTATCAGTTGTATTTTATTTTCAAATTTATTAAGAAAGACAGAGGAAGCTTTTATTTGCATATGATAAGCCTTTATTTACTCTATCGTAATTTTTACTTGGGTTGTCAGGACTCCTGCAGCTGTTCTTATTACCTACTAGTATTCCAAATTTGCTTACTCTCCTTTCCTCCTATTTGATGTACACTATGAACCACAGTGTACTTCTAAACATGCCCCACCCCCACACACCTTAGTATTTGTTCAGTTCAATTAGCTTTCCTTATACTCCCAAACTTCTTAGTGCACTGAGGTCTTTAAGAAAGAGGAGACTTGTTTCTAAGTTGGTCTAGAGTTAATTGTTTAATCAATATATTTCTGTACTATTATCTGAAAGTAGTTTAATTATAATGCTACGTATATATTTTTTTTAATATTATCACAATATTTGTAATAAGAGCATCCATATTTAAAGAGATGCCTCTAGCCTATTGTCCTGAATTAAACACAACAATAAATTATTTATTTAAAAAAAAAAACAAAAAAACTTTTATAAGTGTTTTCTGACTACTGCTTTTACAACTATGATATCGGTATTTTTGTTTGTGATTCATTGAAATAAAAAAGACTGTGATATGATTTTCTTTTTTGCTGTATTTAGAAAAAAAGAGAGAACGATTTTTGTTTTGTAAATTATGGATTCTTAATTTTTGTTTTGATGATTTATAGTGTTCTGAGTTTTATGATATCTGAAATATTTAACAATATGTATTTTGTTTTACATTTGTGTCTTTTATTATGATAAATAAATCTTATGAATAAAAAAATAATAGTTAGTGCCTGAAGTTTTAAGTAAAATCCTAATAATAAATCTTTCTGTAGAAGATGTCTTCTACTTTCTGGAAGAAATGGTCATTTTGCAGCTCACACTCTCCCAAATTTTTACTATTATAAAGATTATGGAGCGAATTTTCACCTTACCCTCTAAATGTTGACTCAGCATTGTTTAAAGAAATAGGAAACTGCTCGAAAGGGTAGCGCCACCAGGTTTCAGCCTGGAAATCATAATTAACATTCTTGGTTTAATATGAAATCAAGAGGTGTGACATGACTAATGACCAAAAACTTCACAAAAATGTGAAGCGTTTCGTCTTCCAACCTAGGTTTGTTCGATGACCTAAGTTGTCCATGGCTTCGGGTGTTAAAGACCCCGGAAAAAAAATTCAAAATAAGGCAGGCAACTCTCGCAGCCAAGTTTCAGAAATCCATATCTAAAGCTTTAACGTTAAGCACCAGCCTTTCAGCACTGTTAAGTGTTAATGAACGTCTCGAGGGGGAAATTAAAGGATTAGAAACAATAAAAAACTATTTTTGACATGGACAATAATTTTTATTTTATTAAAAACATACGAAATTATGTAAATAAACAAAGAGATTACAAACAATTGTTAAATTAAATTATGATAGCTTTTTTTGTTTTAAAAAAATGGATTACTTTATTATTAAGTAAACTTAATTTATAATAGTGTAAACCTATATATTACATTTTAATAAACAAATCATGGTACGTTGAAATTCAAAATTTGAAGAGAGCACGTCATTATTTGTTACTCGAAAAACCATGTCAAAATTTTACACATCAAACATTTATTTACGCTTTTGAATAATCTAAAATCTCTATCATGGACATAAATCACAAAAAATTAAACATCTTTTTTTATTTTTACGTATAATTATTTTTAACAATTAGAACATTAATAAAGTAATAATATAAAAATATATAATTTATAAGATAATTTCCTTCATTTACAATTAAATCATCTATACTTTATACAAATTTGAGTAATCAATTTTTTTTAGTAGGTTTACTATTTTTATTTTCCAGTTAAATGCTCTTAAGATACATGTTTAGTCTTTATTTGGGATTTACAATAGACTATTTTATGTGGTTATTACAAATTACTTTCTGAACTCAGATTAAGTTTATAGAAGAGCATAATTAGCCTGACTGTAGTTTCATCACATATATTAATCAATGAGGCAACCTCAAGATTGCTGATTAAATGGTAAGTACTCCCTCGCGTATTCTTTTTTTGCTCTTTTTATTTGCTAACAGATTAAAAAACTATTAATTTTCAATAGTAGTTTATAGTAAAAATACTTTACAGAGAAGAATAATCCATAATTCACCCCCTACTTAATTATATTTTGTTGTAATACTTACTTGAGCTAGATATTTTGTAAAAGTATTAAAATACAAACGTATCAAAACTCAATAAAATTTAGGAGCGTACAAACATCTTTAATAAAGTTTGAGAGAGCAGCAACCAAACATGAATTAATTATTAGGATAATTTACATGTGTTTGTCATTTCACATGAAAATTAAAGCAAATTAAGAGAGTAAAGAGTAACATCTTAAGTGCACTGTAACTGGATTTTTTTTTTTTTAAAGATGCAAACAATTTTTAGAGCACCATCATAGTTCACATCTTCCTGCTTTCTTTTTTTTTTACAATTGTCAATTAATATTTGTTAATATCTCTAATCATCCTAAATAATAGAAACAATTTAACAATGATAAATATACATAATATTAAAATAAATTTAAAAGGATTTCACATTAAGCACAGAATTTGGGCAATTTAAGCTCAAATAAATAGCTACAAATTCATCTTGCACAATATATTTTTTTTATAACAACAAAGCAAAATCAATACATCTACTATAATACGAATAATATTTTAGAGATAAAAATACAGACTGCCAGTCTGGCACGTCCAGTAATACGGTTCTGAGGCCCCCCTCCCTGCTTGCCACGTGTAAGATAAGATAACTAAAAGAGGGAAAAACTGGGAAACACAGGGGTACTAGGGTAATCAAAAACTAACCATCAGTTGTGAGTCTACACTCATATATCGCATAATAAATGCTGCAGTCTGTCCCAAACGAGAGTAAGTGCGTTGACAGCGTGGGAAAAACTAAAAAATGGGGTGGGGAGCCAATGAGAGCTTGAAATTTTCCCTTTGGATAACCATATAAGAAGGAGAATGTAGTGGCTTTATTTTTCCCTCAGTTGGCCAATCTGTATGTCACTCAATTTCCCGTGCGACTGTAGTTTAATTGTGTCCTGTTTCTGTTTTAATAATTATTTATTTTGAAATACCTATTAATCTGATAATTCTCTGTAATACAACATGGCATAGCCCCACATATGTTGAATTAGAGAAACTCAACTGTATACAAATATAGAATTAAAGAAAGAAGAAGAGAAAGAAGAAAGAATTAGAAGTAAAAGTAGAGAGAGGTGATTTAGATGTATTAGCTTTTGTTGCAGAAACATACCCTTTATAAAACTGAAAAAATGAGATTTTACTTAAATGATAGAATGTTTTAAACAAATCACATGCTAAAATTAAGAGATTAAAAAAAATCATAAATAATGAATTTGAAATTTTATTAAAACTACTTCTTATGAAGGTGTTTATTTCCAATTATTTTGACAAATTTGATAGGGATATCTTCAGTCACATTAATCATGTAATAATGTTTCACTATATTTTTTTACGTTTAAAAAGGCAATGCTTTATTACCTACCTTGTGTAATAGAAAGAAGGTCTATAATGACAAAAAAAATCTCCTTTATAAGAGGCGATGAGACAGCCAGACCTGATCTCTTAAGTTAGGGTCATGCCCCCTCAACCCGAAAACCTGGCAGGACAGTCAGATGGAAATCCCATCTGACTTAGGGTACTTATTAAAATTAATAATGATATTTGTCTTTTTTGTATCTTATCATTTCAAAATATATTAAATACTAAGCATAAAACGTATTGTTAGTGGGAAACAGTTATTATATCATTTTTATTTACTCTTTTAAAGGATAAATAATTTTTTCAATCTTAACCTTTAAGAAACCACATATTGAGTCAACTGTGCAAAAACTTTAAGCATAACTCTACAATTAAATCGACATAATTTCTTCAATTTTATTACAATGGCCATAAAATAATAATAATTAAAACTCAGAAAAAAAGTTAAATAATCAATGCATAAGTTAACTTAAAATTAACTAAGTAAACTAATGTTAAAACCAACATGTTAAAATCTCATGTGATAATCAGTTTTAACTGAAGACCAATTAAAATGGTGAAAAACAATCTTTTTTAAATTTTGCTTAAATCTACAAGTTTAATTTACTAAAAGTTATAAATCACCAAATATAGGACAGTTAAATGAGTTAATAATAAGATATATATGTATAATATAAAAAAGTACTAATAAAAAACTACAAAGTGACAAAAATCATCCTATATTATTTAAATAATAAAAAAAAATTAACTGAATATTTATAATTGACATGTCTTTTTCACTTTATAAACATATACATAGTTTTTACTATACAAAATATTTATTCAACGAACCATTAACAAAAACTCTACTAACGGAAATAGATTATTTTACATTTTGAGTTTAAAAACATAAGAAATCTTTGAAATGTAGTTTTTTTAAAAATATTTTTTCATAAAACAAGCATTATAAATTCATATCATTAAATTTATTATTAAAGAAAAGAAGGGGGAAAAAAGAATATGCAGAGGAATCAAAGCTAAGTAGGTAAAACGTAAGAGGTTAAATCTAGGGATTCGTGTGTCAGTATATTTATCCATAGTAATTTTATAATGATGAGTTACATTTCTAGTCGTTACCATAAAATTTAGACAATCTTAATTTAATGTCTAGAATATACATCAAGAAGAAGGTTGATGAAAAACTATACTTATGCCAATAAGTTTAGTAAACCAGAGAGGTCATATTGGCCAACCTACGTTAGAGAAAAATTAAAGCCACTCGGCAGTTATCTTAAGGTTATCTAGTGATAATTTTGTTTGCCTAGTTGGCCAGTCCTACTACCCATCAAAATCTCAAGCTCTCATTGTCCCCCCCCCCAGATTTTCTCACTCTGTCAGATTATCAAAATGTAATGTTAACAAATTTAATGTAAAGTATAAATTCATTTGATAGCTGTGTTTAAAGATGTTTTTATTTTTAATACCTGCCTCAAGAGCTAATACAAACTTAGTTAATAAGTAACTTAGTTTTCTTATAAAATAGACACCTTATTAGCCATCTGACCTCCCAAGAATTAAATTATAAGGGTGTAGTACAATTAATTAATATAGCAAATACAGTAAATTCATATTATTCATTTAGAGGTTTAAACAAACTGAAATCGTGAATAGAGTTTTTGCCTTAACAACTAAACATTTTTAAAAAGAGATCAGTGGAGACCGGTAAGTTATTTTTAAGTTAAGCAATCATATAAAAAGAAAGAAAGAAAGAAAAAATCCGTTCTAATTTGAAATTACAAGATGTTTCAAAATCTAAAAGTATTAAATTAATGTGGATTATTTGTTTTTTAGGTAGAATTAAACAGAGGATGAATTTGTTTTTCTAGTAATAACTAATTAACGTTAAACCATAATTCAGTAATCCCTCATTTTTATCATAATTTTTTCAAAAATAGGTGGGATTTAATATATACATACATGTTTTTATATGTTTATTTAATACAAATAAATAAATATAATAATAAAATAAATAGATTAAACAAAATCTATTTCACTGAACATATCTTATATCAAGAGCCATATTTATTTAAAAAAAAAAATAAAGAATGTAGTATTATATTATTGTGGTTGTACAAATGCACTTATAAATATACATATTAATTTTTAAGGACATTCTATAATTGACATACTTAACAATAATTAAAAGAGAGAAAAAGGCAAAACCATGCTTTACCAAATTTATTGTACTTCCTTCCACGTCATCTTAAGCTGGCCATAATTTGTAGTAGGGATGGGCTAAACTATTAAATCTGAGTAATAGGTGACACCGCTCCAGCTCCGATCTGGTAATAGGTGACAATACCTATTATTTTAGTAATAGGTGACAAAGTCACTGTCATTGAAAGGAAGTTTTGCTACCTGCTACGTTTCTCTAAGGATCCGTGACCAGATCTGGTATTAGGGGCCAATACCTATTATTTTTATAATAGGTGACAATGTCACTGAATAAGGATCCGTGACCAAACCAGTGACAGTGACAAGATTTAATAGTTTTAAACACCTGAATCTGAACCTCGAATGAATATTAAATATATATACCTGGTAATTTCAGGCTCTCATCGTCCACCATTTTTAATTTTAGTATTTTCCTGTGCTGATTTAACTCCTCTCAACTCCGTAACTCAATGGCGGCAGTAAGGCTTTGGGCTTTGGAGGCCTCCCCGCAAACTTTTAGCGGGGGCCTCTCTGTCCCCCTTCCGAGGGCGCCGGGGGGTCTGCGGGCCCCTTATCGCCGCCATTGCCGTAACTTATACCCATCTCTTTTATTTATTTTGTCATTTAAACCTAATACCAAATATAATTCACTCCACATTGCATTGGTTAATAATACATAAATATGGCAAAAATGAGTATTAAATAAAAAAAAAATTAAATCAAAACTAATACGTATCATCAATGTATATTGATTTCAAAGATTTATTTAAAACAGGTGGCATCCCTCATCCCTGTATACACCAGTTTATGTTTGTAAAACAATTTCTGCTTCCCATTTGATAAAATTATTCATCAAATAAGTATAAGTAACGGACAAGTCGAGTAGAGAGAAGAGTTAAATCAGCACGAGAAAATATTAAAAAATGGTGGCCGATGAGAGCCCGATATTTCAAGGTATAGAGTATAGGTTCAGGTGTTTAAAAAAAAAAAAAAAAAAAACTATTAAATCTTGTCACTGTAACTGGTCTGGTCACGGATCTTCATTCAGTGACAGTGACATTGTCACCTATTAAAAAAATAATAGGTATTCAAAACATCATATTGAATATTTTAAGAAGCAGGTATTACTGGGTATTAAGTATTTCTTATTTCGGTGACAGTGACTTTTGTCACCTATTAAAAAAATAATAGGTATTGGAATCCAGTTTCAGTATTCAAAACTTCATATTTAATATTTATTATATCTTATCCCTTGTCACTTGTCACTGTGTGGAATGGAATCAGGTAGAGAGAGGGCTTTCTGTTAAGTAGAAAAGGGTACAGGCCAAAGGATTAAAGGATTACATGTAGGAAAAGGAACCTTCCCCGCTAATATCACTCTTACTACCTACACTTACCTTAAACAAAAAAAGCTTTAGGGGCCGTTCCGTAACCAGTGACAAATTTAATAGCTTTAACCAAGTCACTGTCAGGTCAGTAATAGGTGACACAGTTGGAACCCTATTATTTTACCTATTACGTTAAATAACGCACATCTCTAATTTGTAGTATAACTGGCAGGTTAACCTGAGTGTGTGGGCTATTGCAGCCTGTCCCATACAAGAGTTAATGCGTTGACAGCACGGGAAATCGAGTGACACACAGATTGGCCAACCTCTCTGAGGGAAAAACTTTGCCTAGTTGGCCCGACCTTTTGTCCAGAAAAGTCTCAAGCTCTCATTGGCTCCCCACCCCATTTGCTATTTTTTCCCGCACTGTCAATGCACTAACTCTCATTTGGGACAGACATTACAACTGTGAAGTTCTGAAATAACTGCACAGTTGTAATAGCACAGAAGCGTCGATTTACCTGTCGGGTATACTGCAAAGTGTATGGCTCTTAAGAGATATACGATCAAGCGTTTTACTATATTTTTAAAAGGGTTAGCTTTAAACGAATAACAACAATATTATTATTAATGCTTGGAAAAGATGTTATAACAGAATATGGGGCAGATTTTAGAATTTGACTAAAATTCTTCTCATGATGCAACAAAACTTTTCATCTTCACCTAACACCTTTTATCTCTACTACACAATAGTAACTTCTAAAACTAGTATTTGAAAACTGGCTGGAGAGGCACATATTTAATTTTATATTTAATATTTATTTGTTTATCTAGTTAGAAAGAAGCAAAACAATAAAATAGATAAATTCTTATTGTAGATAATTATTCTGCTGGGAATAATAGTGATAAATGACAATCTCTTGACACATTCAGAATGACTCACATATACTTTTTAAATGTACTAGAGATTCTAGGATATTATTTAAATCATGCAAATGAAAAATTGCAGACATTATTTCATTCAGAATTATTCAATACAATGTAATACTTAAATTTGATTTAATAATACATACATACAATCTGTAAAAAAAAATCATCAAAAATGATTTTGTAAAATAAAAAAAAAATATAATACTTTCACAAAATCATAAACAAATGTATATAAATAAATTTGTTTAGGGTATTATAATTTGATTTTTTTTATAGGAACATTAAAAGGAACGTAAAAATCAACATTTAAACGGTGAGTTTAATTAGTTATACATTTTTACCATTTTTTTATAAATTAGGTGCCATGTGAGGATAGCACCTACAATATCTAAATAACTACTACGACAAAGGGATATCTAGTTCAAAGAACTTTGTAACAAACATCACACTTATGAATGTTTAGGTGATAATATCACTTAGCCATTAAATATTAAGTCATAAAAATAATTTGAGGTGGGTAATCAAGTAAAGGAGTGCAGACAAATCTATACACAAAAGTAAGGAATTTGAAAAATGACATAATTTGTCAGTCATAAGTGAATGCAATATTGAATAAGTAGATGATAACATTCTTCAATGTAAATACATTCTAAAATATATACAATCTTCAAGACATGGTCACTAGAACTTAATTATGAGACCAACCACAAATGCCACGTAATAGTACAGTTACATCTCTCTCTCTCTCTCTCTCTCTCTATATATATATATATATATATATATATATATATATATGTGTG
>KZ651470.1:173082-184209 GCA_001010745.2 Gerris buenoi | reverse complement strand
ATATATATATAATATTACAGAAAATAACAAATTTAAAAAGTCATAAAGATAAATACTTACTTATGGCACAAAGTAATTAATACAAAATAATAGTATTTTATTTAAGTTAAATATAAAATATTTTTTAGAATATTTTTTTTTAGAGTTTAAACAAGACCAACAGAAGTCAATCCTACTGTCTGTAAGTAAAATACAATTCTGGGGCTAAAGTGGAAATAACTTTATTGGTAGAACATAATATCTGAAAAGTTGAAAATGAACTTTTTAAATTGGCAAAAAGTTTTTTATCAGAGAAATTCATAAAAAATTGCTTTTTCAGAGACTTAACAAATTATCTATGACAAAAGATGATATATGTATGTATATACATACATACATACACATATGATGAGTTTCAAGAAAGATTAAATGAAATGTAAAAAGTACAAAATTACCATCTAAATTCCTCGAAAACATTTTGATGTTTTATAACATTTAAGAACAAAAAATTATTAAATTAATAAACATTAGAGTTTAAATAAGACGTAAAAAAAATTAACGTTATACGTCTTTCAAATGTCAAACAAATTGCGCATGCGTACGTATAAAATTGTCGTACTGTGAAAAGACGTGATACTTTTATCTGTCACTGTTGTTGAATCACTTTTTTACTTTATTTTGTTACGTTATTTGTTTATTTTCTAAAATACGACAAATTTAAAACAAAACTGTCAAAAACAAAAAATACTTCACTACGTCTTTTGATACGTATTACTTAAACTCAATTATGAAAACATACGACAATTTGTTATGACGTTAAAATTAAAGTATTACGACAATCAAAGATACGTCTTATTTAAACTCTCTATTTTATTAATACCCCCTTGTAGTTCAATAAAAGAGAGACATTTAAGAACTCAACTTATTAAAATTACATATGCACTTAAAGTATTTTTCAGAAACAAAGAGAAAATATAAACATACCAGATTAAAAACGGACGTGAATAACTTTAAAGTAAAATATTAATTTTAAAGGTAAGTACTGCATACCATTTCTGTTTTTTAAATAAGTTTGAAAAGAAAAAAAGTTTTGCATTTCCTTGTTTACTTGCTTTCTTTTATGCATCGGTATTGAACGATTATTTCTTGAAGATATCCTGTTTATTTTATTTATTTTTTCTGTTTCCTTGTAGGAATTTATACATGAAACTGGCAATCAATTTATTTTACATATTTATATGTTATTTAAAGTTAGTCATGGTCAGAAATAATTTTGTGTCCACCTTTAAATCAATTAATTTAGTTTAATCAGTTTTTTTTTCAGTAATTATTTAACAAATTTTGTTAAATTTGTTTTGATCTACACTAATAATTCATACATATATATGACTAAAATTTGGACTGGTAATGAGAGCTTTAACAAAATCTACACAGCTCATTAAACTTAAACAAGGAAGAAGCATATTAGCAAAAGGGTGTTTTACTACAACCTTTGATATTTTTGAATTATGATCAAAGAGTCAGTTACCATACTTTGCCCCATTGCCCCTAAAAAATTATACGATTAAGAATTTACAAAATATTATTGAAACAATGATTGGTCCGAAATAAGAATGTAATCAATTCCATTGCTCCTTTCAGTCTTCCATTTTTAAAATCCAAATTCAGAGCTCATTACAGATTATAATGAACAGTATTAATGTTAATAATAAATATTAATTATTTTTTTAGTAAAGGTAAATTATTTATACCTAGGTTAAATTCATAAATCCTATTACAATAGGTCCAATTAAGTGAATCATAAGGGAATAATTAGAGAGCAATTTTATTTCCATAAATTGTTATTCAGTACAACTGAATTTCTTATGGTTCACTAATCTATCTTTTTTCATAGAGAAGAATCTCTCTAACATGATTAAAATATTGATATGAAAATTCCTATGACTAATTAAGTTACAAATTATTATACAAATCATGTAAAAAATTAACAATGTAATTGTGATGTTAAAAATAAATAATTAATACAAATCTTGGTGAAGAGTTAAAAAAAAATTGTTGAGACTTAAAAAATTTGACATTGAAATTATCTAGCAAACATTGATATTCTTTGATAAACTTACACCAAGTATCTAAATCTTTAAATACGGACATTTATGCTTACTATTATGATCAATTTTATTTTCAGAATGAAAAGCATACTTCAAACATCTAATACTTTTAAGCAAACATCAAAGATTGATAAATTGCATCAGAAGCTAAATATTGAACGCTTATGCTCATAGCGTTCTGTGAAACGGAGTCTGGGTCAGTGATGACGAGACACGGGGTTTCTTAATACCAGAGCAGACTCGGCGCTTATAATTGGTAGCTGATTGTTGTAGTGGTAATTAATGAGATGAGATACTGAATCGAATCTCCTGTCTTTAGTTCGTACCACACCTTCGGGATCTATCAATAAAAGATGTTTTTTAGTGTTACCTTGGAGCCCAGTGAGGATGTACTGACCTCTCGAAGAAGTAGATTCTCTCACTAAAAAGTCTCCGTCCTGTTGAAGTAAATTCTCAGCCGCAACTCTATCGATACTACCGTGAAACCAATCTTCTCGCTGCAGGCCATCATCGACTAAATCAAAAACATCTCTTCGAGAAGTGACTGCAGGGTCATTCACATATTCGTGTACAACAGGTGGTGGTACCTCTGCATTCAAATCAATAAGGTTAGTTGATGGCAGACGTTCCCTAGGAGCACCCGATGGAACTACATCTGGAGGTACTTTCCCCGGTAAATCGTTATAGTACTCTCTGTCAGCATCTAATGGACCCGTCAAGTAATCTTTAAATCTCAGTTCAAAGGCTTGACCGATAGTTGTGATGACCTCTTGAGCAGAACCTCGACTGCATTCCAGCACATAGCAAGCTCTGCCGTCTCTATCATCTTTAGCCACATAAGCCACAAAATCATGACTTTCTGAATCACCTCCGGAGGCAAAAGAAATTTTCGGCATATCGTGAACAGATATATTGTGATTACCTTCTACGGTCCTAAGTGAAATAGAATTACTCGATATGTTCAATTTTATATTCACACCAGCGTAATCGGATTTAATGATGTTTCCTAATGCTCTGGAAGAAATTCTTTTGTCGACTTTAAATTGTTTTTCTCCCGTCCTAAACCCTGCAGACTCGCACACCCTCCTAATGCATTCCTTTGCTATGATGAATCTCGTATCGAAATCTAACATTTTCATAGAAGCTAAGACTTCGATACATCCAACATACCTGACAAAGTACACCACTCCCGCGCCCCTGATAACACTGTCACTGTGAAGCCAACCTCTGGGTGGTTTCTGCATAAAATTCATACCAGGCACCGAAGCCATCGGATCCAGATTGAAATTAAAAATATAAGTGAAAATAAAAATGCGCCTCAAGCGACAAATATTTTCATACTTACAAATTCAATAACTTTCACTAAACTGATTCTAAAATCTTTATACAGTAAGTACTAAACTTAAAATAAATAACTATATATTAACGATTAAAAATATAAAAAAACAACTTTGTATAACAGATAAAACTTAAAAACGTTGATTACAACATTTTTTCGAAATCAGTCAGACAAAATTCTCGTGACATGTTTATGAGTCACTCGCACTTGAAACAACAAAACAAGAGAAAAAAAAAAATTCAATGTGCAACACTGCATTATCTATTATCTCAACTTAAAACAAAATATAACCATGTTAACCTTACTTCTTACTTGTTACTTCTTGTCTTGCTTGTAAATAAATAGTTTCACGCATAGAGAAGAGAACTAAACTGGTTTCACGTGCTTGGTTAATGTAGAATGAAAAAGTTAATACGTTTGTAAAGTGTACTTTTGAGATATGGCTGAAAAAGATCCATACTTTGTACCGACGAAGTCCTCTTTAAGAGCACCGTTTAATTCATACACTTGTGTTGTTCACGAGTTATCAAAACATAAATCTGTTAAAATAGAAGAAACCGAATTATCCTCCACTGAAGAATCAAGAGATACTTCGAACTCTACTCAAGATAACATTAAAGCCAAATGGGAACAGAACAAAGAAATGAAGAAATTAAGGTTTGATGTTTATAAATTCGCCCGAACTGGTTTGAAAGCTAAAGACAAATTCACTGCAGACAAAGAACTTGCCATTCGTTTGGGAGCTGAACGACCGAAACGGGAAGGTAGAAATTATTTGGAAGTGAAAAAAGATGTTGAGAAGCGCAAGAAGGCCGCTGCGGAACTGAAGGCTAATTCATCGGCATCTACCGATGTCTTGCCTTACGATCCATACAAAACTCACTTCAGTCTTACCAAGAAAATGAGGATTGATAGAAAGAAAGGAAACATCGGTGGAATGCTTAGTGATTATGGAAAGGTGAGTCAAAACAAAACTGTTACAATCAGACTAAATTTATAAATATACAAATACAAATTTTGGTTTTATTAGTGGGAACGTTGAGCTGATTTCAGAAAAATATTCTAATAGTCAGTTATATCACGTAGTTTACGGTCATAGGAACCATGATAATATTCAGTTGGACTATTACGTTCCTATTACTGAGAATTAACTCCTGTTTGCTTCAATCTGACATAGTAATATATTTCTGTAAACATCTTAATCCTTGCAGTCGTGACCACACTTTTTACTCACCCCTCTTAATTTTACATGAGTACATTTTTTAATGATTGGTTATTTAGGAATGTGATAATGCACCCCCAGGTTGAATATAGAATATGTCATCCCTTGTGAGAGCGACCTCAAAAATGATGTTTCTTTGTCCAAAAGTTATTTAGACGTATGATTGTTATCTACCTGTGTTTAGAAGCGAAAATATCTCAGTCTAATAATAGATTTTATTGAGGGTACTGAATTTAAAATTTACTCAGACCCAATTTGTTGTTTAAGCTAGAGCAGTATGATATGCATAGGTTTATAATCACTTGAATCTCAGCTGTAATAAATGGTTTATTCTCATTTAAATTGGGCATTTGCTGTGCCAACCTATTCAAACGTAATTTGATATGTAACTTAGGAATAATTTGAAGAGGATAGCGAGCAATTTTGTTTGTGCTATCTAACATTATATTATTTCAATTGAACAGTAAGAATTGGAAAAATTCAACAGTTTTTAATTTTGTCCAAGACAATACTGTCTCTAGCCACGTTTTAATTGAAGCTTATTTAATTAAAAATTTAACTAGGGGAAAAAAGTCAAGGGTTTCTGGTTTCACTTAAAATTCGCTTAATACGTGGGCTATTCAAAAAATATTGAATGTAGAGCCATCTCAGTGATCTTCCCAAAAGCACAACAAGTTTGTCAGCCATTAACAGCCCATTGTCAAATATCAAGGTTATATTAACAATTTTTTTGCCAGTCATGGTGTTTCCTATCTCACATTTCTACCTCATTGTCAAACTGTCATCCAGCACAACTATCTAGTAGTGCTAAAACAACGCCTCCGTGAAAAAATCAGGAGGAAGCAACTCAAAGTTTTGAGAGAGAACTCGTGGTTTCTTTATCACGACAATGCCCCTGAACATTCAACCATCAAAGTTAGTGAGTTTTGTGTTTAAAATTCAAATGAACTTGGAGTAATTTCATATTTACTTAGGATTTACTAAGGACACTTTTTTGTTCTTCATACCTTTATTGAATTGATTATTTTTTTCTGAAAGTGATGTTTTTCATTTAGACATTTGTTTGGTGAGTAAATTACGCTGTGTAAAGTCAAGAGCTTTATAAGCACCCAAAACAAATTCTAAATTGAGACTAAGAAATTTCTTTATACTGAACTGATTTAGGCAGAATACCCAGAATGATTAGAGTACTAGAGCTAGAAACTCCTAAAAAATGTTCTAAGAAAAGAAAGTAATGCAAAAATACTCCCAATATTGATTCTCAGAAAGTTTTTCGGCCATATATTTCACCTATTTCTATGAATTTCATGCATTGTAAACACTTTTATAGGGAGAATTTTTTTTTTTTTGGGGGGGGGGGAATCGTTAATGGATATTTTTGTTGTGCAGATGTTTGTTTTAAGAAGGTCCAACATATATATATTTTATAAATAATTACTGAAAATTATTTTTGTTTGTATCAGTAAAGCCCCGTTTCCATTCTAACAAGTTGCAGGCACATGTTGCGCAACATTTTCATTACTACAAATTTGTTCCGGAACATGTTGCAGACTGTTTCCATTTCAACAAACTTGCGGGACGAATTTGATGCAATGGAAATGGGGCTTTAGTGGTATTAATATTATGTTACTGCTTAGAGACATGTCTAAATGGGGGGTCACCGTGTTATATTCCCTGAATAATGCATAAATTTGTGTATAAATGCTATATTTGATTTTAATATGAACTATTAATTTCTACTAATGTGTATTCATTGTGTAAATTAGGGATGGTACAGATTATATTTAAGATAGTTTTCCCATATCAATCCCATTCTGTATTTAAATCACATTCACTAATTCACATAGTTGCTTTAAGTTTAGTCTTTACTTTTTAAATATTATTTTTTAATAATTGAAAAACTTATTCTTTTGTGCTTTTTTTTATTTCAGCCCATTGTTAAACACAAATCCAAAAGCCGTTTCAAGAGATGACATCAGTGATTTTAAATGTATGATATATGGAATTCAGTTTTCATTTTGTTATATTAAGCAATAAAAAAATATTTTAAGTATTTTATATTCTTGTTGTAAGTTATTGGGTTACAGTATCTGATTTTGTTATAGGGTTTTAAGTACTTACAGGTCATATTTCTGACTTAATGTAACCTCTTAAAAAAAAACTTACTCTCTTTACAATTAGTAAATCTAAATAAATGTGGAGGGGAGCCAATGAGAACACTGGATTTTGAATTCAAGAAGGTTCAGCCAACTAGGGGAATAAAAATGTCACTGGCCCCATCCCTCCCACAGTCCTAGTGGATTTTTTTCCCTCATTTAGGTTGGCCAATCTGAGTTTCAAAAGTATACTAATTGTAAAAAGAGTATAGCCTATCTTGTAGGGCTTGAAGATACATAGTTTTTCTAGGGCCAAAATGGAGAGTACTTTTTAACGTAAAGACCAAACTGAATAAAAAGTATCCTATCTTGTTAGGACAATTAGGAGATAGTACCTTACTGTGAACCTTTTTTAATCCAAACCCGATTATAAGCAAAAATGTGGATAATAAGTCTCTGAATATCAAGGGATTACTATATTTCTAATTTTATTTTTTCTACTTTCCTTAAGATATCTATCTTCCAAACAAAAATATAATTCTAGAGTAAAAATTATTTGGCAATCAAATACTTAGTGTAATGTTCTAGATAAAATCTTAGTTATAATATGATCTGATCATTTGTATAAAGCCCGGTCCACAGTATATAACAAAACACGGTATAACACGTTATTTAACTTTGTCACAGGAAATAATATAACATGTTATAAAAAGTCTGATTAAAAAGTTATGTAACTTCTTGCTATATAAAGTTTTTCTTGCGATATAACCATGTTATATGTTATCCACGGAGTGTCGGTAACATCCTTTGATGTTTTGTAACATTTCTCCCCGCTCCCTCCACTTCTCTTTCTCCCCGCCTCGCGCCACGTGCCCCCCTAGCCCTTATCACTGCACCTGTCGCCCGATCCCTTTACATGTCAGTCAGTCCATAGAGACAAGTTAAAATAGACGTCCCCGCGTAAATTAAAATACAGGCTATAAAATTACCTTTTCTTGATTCACAAAAATGGAATGGTCTACCGAAAAAATTAGTCGCGTTATAGACTTATATAGAGAGAAAAAGGTATTGTGGGATCCTACTGATAAGGAATATAAAGATAGGAACAAAAAACACGACGCATGGGAAGAAATAGCGATTTTAATTGAAATGGAGAGGGAAAAAGCTGGTATGGCATCTCTAAACGAAGTATCCTTTCTGCTTATTTTAGGGCCAATGTTTTGCAGAAGAAATTCAAAATCACAGCTTGTAATTCTAGCAAAATTTTTAAAGCTCCCATCGTCGTAAATATATCCACTCCGTGGGTCCAAATCATCTGCCCTAAGATCGTGTAAAAGTGAGGTTCCGCTGTAAATTTGTCGAGCTTTTAATGATGGCCGAACCCAATATCTGCGACAATTCGTTTGCCGTCTTCGTCTCGCCAAAATTGCACAGGCTGCTGCAGCAAGCACTACGTCGTCCTCACTCCGCGACATTATCAGAACCAGGGCCGTCCCTAGGGGGGGTAAACTGGGTCAAACTGCCCCGGGCGCCACGTCAAGGGGGGCGCCGTCAGGCCCCCCATCCTTAACTAATAGGTAAATGGCAATAGGGGGGGGGCAGGGGGCGCCACACATGACTTAGACCCGGGCGCCTGAACCCCTAGGGACGGCCCTGATCAGAACTACTGCACATGCTCTTAAATATTTTGTTACATAATATTATATATAACTTAGTTATGCGTAAAAAGTAGTGTGGACAGACAGGTTATTTAACAATGTTTATTTAACAAGTTATTGAATGTTTATATAACTTCCTGTAACAAAGATATTTAGCATGTTACATGTTATATGGTGTTTTGTTATATAGTGTGGACCCGGCTTAAAGATAACACTATTTCTGCAGTAGCTCAAGAATTACACACAGACATCTGGAAATATAATCAGCAAATTTATTTGTGCAGTTAAACAATCATGCCAAAATCCAACAAAATCTATTGCAATCCAATTGGCAACTCTCAAGTTATTATGCTAACAATAAGTGTAAATATTTATGAATTTCAGGCTAGAAATAATCAAATCATCTTAAGGGATAATAATTAGTTATAGTCTGATTCCCTTGCATGTACTTTTATGGTGAAACAAAGCCAACATCAAATTGGTTAATTATTACTTTCTAAGATTATATGTAGTATGAATTATAGAGAACATTTTTTGATACTTGGAAATTTAACTTGTAAGATGGATTGCACATTTAAATGTCCCCTTACTGTCCCAAAAAATAGAATTATCGACGTCAAGTGTCATGACTCTTAGAGCCTTCTACACTGAGGAAATTGAGACCAAGGAAATTGAGAAGGAAATTTAATCCATAAATTTGGAAGTGTTGCTCTCTCTCAAAAAAATGTAATTTTTGATTTAGAAAAAAGAAGTAAATACCCTTGAAAGTAAATGGCATTGTATCTAAATTCTATTGAAACCCTTTCAAGTTCACATGGGAATCATCTAGTTAACAAGATAAAGCACAATAGATTAAAGAGAAGGGAAACTGCCCCAAAAAGAATATGTATACGTACGTGAAAGCTTGTCTTAGATGTTTAACCATAAGTCATACTGTGTAGGTGTGACTCATGTTAGTGAATCCACCATCCTTTGCACTTTTTATTTTCTTCTCTTCTTAATTTCCTCATCTAAATAAACTAAATAGTGTATCAAAACCTTGCCCGATTGCTTTTATACACTTTTTTTTTTTTAATTAAACATTTGGAAACTGGAAAAATAACTTCTTGAGAGAAGATTTTCCAAAGCTCTACAGCCTCAGGGAAATGTTTTGGCTGGGATTTAGTAACATTGCTGTCACCCGTTTCCTCCAAATTAAAACAAGTAGTAACACAGCCCACTATATGCCTAGTGGTCTTGGCTTGGCAGCCGTTTGTAATAGAGTTCCCAATTGTTGCTCCAGCCATGTGTGGTGCTTGTAAAGGGCTACATTTTTCAAACACAAAAAGGAGTGACACCTGTAGAAATTTGTAGAAAAGTGATAAAAGTGTCCAGATGTGGCTTGTGGAAGCCGACCAGATGTGGTTTGACAAAGCCAGCGCATAAAGATCTAAGACCATCTATGAGCTGTTTTATTTGGTCCCTGAAGTTTCTGAATCCTGCCTACACATGGTATTGACAGAAAAGAACTAATATTAACATGTGTACAAAAGATGGGTCCCATGAATGCTCACAGAAGGTGATTTGAAACCTTATGAACTGTGGTTTACCTAATCTGAATATTAAGTTGCTACATTAGATTAATTAAAAGATGTAAATAGCTTGAGCACTGATGATGGCCTTATGAAGGCTGAAAGCTGCTTTGGCTATTAAAAGTTAATTTAAGTGGAGAGACTATTTTATTTTCCCTTAAGATGACCTCCATAGACGCTCCCATATCTAACATTATGAACTGTGGGTTCATTCAACTTCGCCCAAGCCACCAAAATTAAAACGAACATTTCAAAGACTCGGTCTAGAGAAATCCTCCAACAAAATGGCGATTTTGTAGAAAAATATAGGAATGTTTAAGCTTTAAAATCATGTAAAAAGTTTTTAAATGAAATGTTAATTTCTATTTTTAGAAATGATGGTGATCTTACTTTTGGGATTACTGATGTACTTCTGTGAGAACCAACATTACTAGAGTCCATGATTATACTCTTAATTTTGCTGTTTCTGTATGTTCCTCTGCGTTTCAATTCTTGTCTTTAATGTACTGTATTCATACCACGAAAACAGCCCTTTACCAAGGATCTCACTTATAATTATTTTCTACCACTTTTATATTATATTAATTAAAAAAAAAAAACTGTGTACAGTAGAGATAATCTGAGCTCCAATAATCCAAGTTTCAAATAATCCAGTCAAACAAGATTTCATGGAAAGAAAGAGGGGGAGCTGCTTCCCTGAATTTAACCCAATTAGGACAGCATAGTGTTAATACTTGTAAAGATGGATCTCTATGGTTTCATGGAATCCCTTTCTTGTCTGAGCTGAGCAGGAGTGTTTACATCCATATTCAGGGAAGCCTATTAATTTATTTCTAGTTCTTCAGTTCTAAGTCAGATCTTAAACTGAAAGCATCCGGTAATATTATTCTAACAAGTAAATGAAAACATACCGAACTACTGTTAGCTGTAAAAATAGATGTGTTGTTGCCTATAGATAAAGGTGCGCCACTAAAAATAATTGCAAAGGAGTTAAGAGAATAACAGTGGGTGATTGGGAACAGAATAGGATGCAATTATTTAAGTATTATTTTAATTTAAATCAAATTATAATTATTATTATTTACACTGGGAGACAGACAGAGAAAAATAGACTCCAGCGCCGGGACTTGAACCACGGGCCTCTACATTTCCAG
>KZ651470.1:146919-164702 GCA_001010745.2 Gerris buenoi | reverse complement strand
GGGGGGGGGGGGGAGGGAGTCTCTTTACCATTGGGCTACCACAACTAAAAAATTTCTTGAGTGGCTAAGCCTTATCCACCTATCTACACCAATGGCCACTTAGAATGGAGTGTAGTGGGGCCTAAAACTTTGAAATTAATTATATTATTTTTTTCTTTTTGGGTTTTAGTCCCTTTCGACTGCTTATTAGGTCATTACAGGACCGGGGTTATCCGACCACTTTACTTATCTTCTCGATGAGATTATATTATTATTTAAAAAAAAAAAAAAAATCCATTAAACACTAAGAGTAAAGTATTTAACATAAACTTAGTGACACACCTTAAAGATATGGTGGTTATCTCCTTCTATAGTTTTTATTAAATGTTGAATAACAAAAAAGAATAAATATTAATTACTAAAAAAAGAAGAAAAAAAAAATAAATAAAAAATACATACAGACAAATCAAAGAAAAAGTTATGGTTTTTATTTTTTCCCCAGTTGTTAGTATATTTTTTTAAAGCTAAAAAGGTTAAAGGAAGCAAAACATATTTATAACTATAACTATTTTAAAACCCAAAAGCCTCAGTTAAGTTTTGATTAAAAGCCAAAATTGGTAAAAAAACAAAAAAAACAACAACAACAAAACCTGTTATATGTATGTTAGATTATACAAAGTGTCTTTAAATGTACACTGAGTGGATGGCTGGCTGTTACCTGATCTGCTTATTGCAGTGACCACAGAGGGGTATCCTGGCCTGGGGTCCAGTGTTGGGGTTGAGGACACCTCGTCCACGTCTTGGCGCAGTGGTTCCAGCCATCGCTCCCTTGCCTCCAGCACCTCCACCTGTTCCATTCCCACCCGATGAACTACCACCCAAGGAAAGCAAGCTTTGGGATGGGAAACGCCCACTTCCGTCACTTTTACTGTTATTACTTACTACGGTTTTTTTTACTGTTTTACTATCACCAGTAACATGTTTTTCTTTTGCATAAGATTGTTGGGAAAGAGATGAAACAACAGTTTCAGAGTGGCATGAAGGTTTAATCGAAGATAATACGCCTTTATTTTCAGTATGAATGCTATTTTTCTCTCCTGCAACAGGATTGACCCTGGTACTGCTAGGGGAACATGTTGAAGAACTTTTTTGACTCATACAAGACTTAGAACACGATGTTGGAGTAGGGAATGCACTTACATCTTTTTCACATAATGCAGACAATTTGCTGATGTTTGAAATTGCTGTGGAGTGTCCTTCTGAAGAAGCTTGTGTACTTGTTTTATTGACTAAATATCTTTCATCATGCATCTGTTTTGTCATTACACTAGAAGTTTTCTCTTCTTGGTATGTTTTCTGCCCTTGAGCGGCACTGGTTTTCTGAACATTGACTTGTGTTGTAGTTTTAGTAGTTAATGGTTTACACTGCTGAGTTTGAAAGGCAACCTGTTTGCCAGATGAGCTCACAATATTGTTTAAATTGTAAGAAACATGTTTACCTGTTGATCCTCCTACTTTGCCGCTTGGTTTGACGAGTGGTGATTCTTTAAAGGATGTTGGAGTAGATGATTTTGACCATGGTTTACCTTTAGCATCTTGCATATTGTTATTTTCATCAGGTATTGGTGTTATTGAAACTGTAGAAGTATGATCTCGGTGATGAGTTATGTGGATGTTAGATCCAACACTCTCATGTGTATGCCCCAAAGGTTTTGGTATTGGTGAAGGGATTCGAACTGTTATTGGAGATAAATTTTGTACTGTCTTTTCAACTTTAGCATTCCAAGTGGAGGGAGATGCAGGTCTGACCACTCCCTGTGAAATTTTTGTTACTGATTTATGTACCTCTTTTTCTTCTTTGCTCAAATGCTTAGTGTTCTCAGATATTGATTCTTTTATAACCTCCTTTATTTGCTTAATTTGAGGTATTTCAGTCTGAGTTTGTATAGATTTGAACGTATGAGTGGGTGAATGTCTGTAGCTGTGAATTGGCACACCTGAAATAGAACTAGTGCTATAGTTTTTGGGCGATGGAATAACTTTTGGTTCACATGAAGGTGCCCTTATTGGATGAGGTACTGGAGAAATTGATCTGTTCCTAACTGGGATCTCACCTATATTTTGCTGGTAATGAGGGATCAAATTAGGAGCTTTCAAACTACATGTATCTTTCTTTACGTCAACATCATGTTGGACCTTGAAAGTAGTATTACATTTTGTCTGAGACATTTGCCTGACACTAGGAGGAGGATGAAGCATCTGTTCTGCTGGTGAGTAAGATGGTGCTTTGATTTGTCTGATGGGTGATATGGATCGCCGAATTGGGATTTCACCAATATTTTGTTGGTAGTAGGGAAGTAAGTAAGTTTCACTCTGAGATAACTGCATAACTTGCTTGGTTTTCAGTGTGTCAGTTTTTCCTGTAGTTTTAGTTGATTCTTTGACTGTAGTACATGTTACTGGTTTAGGTGAATGAGGTTTTATTGTGGTGTCATACTTTATGTGTTCTTTATCAGTAAATTCACCTCTAGCAATTACTGTAGGAGGAGAAGGCTGCGGAATTTTTGTATAAGCCGGATAATATTTCATTGGGCTATGAGGTCGTCCAGGAACCGGGACAAATGTTGGGGAAGTAGGAGTAACAGGTTTGAAAGCGGAGGGTACTGGAAGAGATTCACTAGGTACAGGGGTTTTCCCAGGCACCGTAAAGGGAATTTTTGGTGCAACAGTTAGTGCTGATATCATAGACACAGGTTTACGAATAGGATGGAAGCCTACATTTGTAACAGAAGAGGTTGTCGTTGAACTAATATTCATAACAGAAGAGTTTGCCATTGAACTAGTATTACTCACTGAACTCATTTGAGTTACTGATGGCAGAGGAGAATAAGGCCTCGAAGAAGCTGTGGTCAGCATATCAGTCATAGGTGATTTACAGCGGACTTCTCTAAGTGCCTGTGCAACTTTTTCATCTTTATCTCCATGCTCAGGTGGAAAATAAGGTACTGTCTCAGGAGGTAAACCAACTTTACCTGTTGGTACCAAAGCTCTTTCTTTGATGATGTTGGGTCTAAATGGTTTATCCGATGCAGTTGCTAAAGCCGAAGCCATTGCTCCACTTTGCATTGTGGGTTTTGGAAGATCTCTTATGCTTGTTGCTTTCTTTTCTACTTGCTGATTGTAATGAACAGATTCAATTTTGTCTACCTGTCTTTTTACATTGACTGAAGCCTCAACTTTTGAACAAATATTCCCTTCTTTTATTTTCTTACCTTTTGGACTCTTACTTCTTTTTGAATCTGGTATTTTTGCTGGTGATCCGGGTTCACATTTTTTGGGAGTGGCTGACCTTGGTCTCACAGGCAGCATTGGTGGTAATTCTGGAGGAAATACAACTACCTGCACAGGACTTAAGGATCTAACTATTGAAGCATCTACGAGCAATGACTTAATCTCATGAGGTCTATGTGAGTCTGATTTAGGATCAGGTGATTTCCTTGAAGGTTCGCTATTAACCCTTTTTGGTTTTGTTTCTAATTTTTCAGATGAATGCTTTAAGGCAGTTTGTTTTACTGTTCTGATTAATTTAGGATTCAAAGGTTCTCTTTTAAAAGGTATGGGTGAAGCAGGCCTATCATCAGTAATTTCTGTTATCGAAGCATAACCGGCTTGAAATTTACTATGTTCAGAAATGCATGACACTTCTTGGGAACAAATTGACATTCTTTTATCCACGGAAGTGGGCTGGGATAAGGTAGCATGCAAAATAGACTGAGGAGGCCACAAAACAGCTAAATATCATCACAAAATGATCACATTGGACACAAGACATGTTATTATGAAATTAAATGGGGAAAATTATCAAATGAAAAGACACCACACCAAGGCCATGCAAAAAAAGAAAAAAATTGCATTTATTTTTTCTAGGTTTTTTTTTTTTTTTTAATTTAATTTAATTTTATTGTATTGTAATTAAACTATTATAAACAAACTACAATTAAAAAATAAATATGCGCTTATTAATTAAGCAGGGAATCAATTTAATGCTTAAGCAAAAACAAATTGAGAGCTGCTCATGTTAAATGAAAAAAAAAACTAACTAAGAATATTTATCTATGTATATTATATATATATTTAAAATTGTCCAAATCTAAATGGCTTAGGTTTGGGGTTGAAAGATGTATAGGCTGGAAACAGAAACAGAAAAAAGGACATTTTAGTTTTGGTGGTTTTTAAGTTGCACAATTTTAACACTAAATAGTTAATACCTTGGAAAATTAATTAAAACTAATTAAAATAGGTAATATGTTTAATAAAATTACAGTTTTTTTTTAAAATTATGTATTATCAGAGCAGCTCTCAAAATTTGTAAGTGACACAGTGTCAGTCCAAAGAACCAGCAAATAAGAATTGAACACAGTAAATCCTTTTCTAATTTTTATTTTTTCTGTCCCAATCAATACCTATTTGATTACTGCAGGTCAGTGGATTACACATTTACTTGATGTGGTCGATCATTGATAGTGTCTCACCTCTCTAAATTTGAACTTACTATATACTGTTTGGTTTTGGTTTCAGGACTGTTATAACAATACTAATTTTTTTTTTTGTTTGGAAAAAAAATTAAAGTGCATTTCACGTTTGAATTGCATTATGAATTTCTCTCTCACTCTTATATTTTCACTTACATTAATTTTATTTTTTTATCCCGGTGCTGGAGTCTATTTTTCTCTGTCTGTTTCCCGTAGTAAATAATAATTATAATTTGATTTAAATTAAAATTTAATATTTCCGTAGTATGAATACTACGGAAATTATTCAATATTGGTTTTGCATGTTTCACCGAGCTAAACATACTGCCTTATAAATTTACGTGAACTATTTTGACATTTTTTAAAGTAATTATTTTATACAGCTAATTTCCTACAAAATAATAATTTCAAAGAGACACTACCAGTTACTATGAATTAGATGTTGTAAAAAAAGGAGCAAAATTATTTTGTAATAGATTTGTTCAATGCTTATTTGTTTTTCTTTCTTAACTGTTTAAAACACAAATATTGTTTACAGATAGTAGCAAAGACCAATGAAGCCATAAATATATAAGCTTTACTTTATTTAAATAAATAATTTATTGATTGATTGATTATATCTATCCTCAGCCATGATTTTTTTAAGCTTTAAAATATTTTTTGAGTCCTGTTACCTCTGATATTGCTCATTGGCCGAGTAGGTGTATAGTAACCTGAATTAATTAATAAAAAAAAATTGTTGTATTAAAAGAAACGAAAAAAATGCATCTCCATAAAATAATTATATAAGATTAAAAATTAAAATAATTGTAAGGGGAAAAAAATCTGATAATTAAACCAAAATTCATTTTATTTAAAGCTTACACGCTTTTTTTCTGCACCAATTCGTAATGTCCTTTTCATAAAGGTGTCATAAGTGTAAGAATTGAGTGATAGAAGTAGAAATAAAGGATCAAACAAAATTGAAAACAAAAAACTTCAAAATCCTTGTTTGCATTGATGATGTTGGTAGTTAAATATTTATTCAGTTTTTATTAATGCATATCAATAAAAAAATATAGTATATACAAAAGATGTCGAAGGGTAAAAGAACTTTTTAAAATAAGTTTTGCTCTTTTAAAAACTGAATATATATTTTTTGTTTAAACTAAAATAGTAAATAAATACAACATACAATGTTTTAATAAAAATTATGAAACACCTAGTCCGTTTTTAATTTATTATCACTGTTGAGTAATAATAAATAAGTTTCTGGATAAATAAATAGTATCTTTTAACTCAATCAAAGGACTATGGCATTACATAAAAAAAAATTACTTTATGTTCATGAATAAATGCCAACTTTTCTTCTTTTTAAAAATTAAATAAATTTATACATAATTTAATGTCAGAATTCTTTTTTTATTTTTATATTTAAATATAATATAATATACAGTAGAACCTCACTTAACCGTTAAGAATGGGACCAGAGCCTTGACGGATAGTCAAAAAGATGGTTAAGCAAGAAAGTGAAAAATTTTAGGGCAAAAAGTGTCACTTTATGTTTATTTTTGACTAGAGGCACAACAACCTCGTCAATCCAAGAGTTAAAAATATCTTGGCTCATTCAGGCACTTTTTGTAGTTTGTGTAGGTATGCACATTTTGTAATTGTAGTTATTCAGGTAGTGCTTTTATGTTACCATGTCTGGTGGGTTAGGGGTAGCGGGAGAACACGCAGAGTTAAAGAAGTTGAAAGTTTAGGGGGGTTGCGCTGGTCAGGTGTGGCTTGGGGGTTAAGTGAGAAAGACAGTCAAGGTTCTTCTGTATACGTATTATATTATATTTATTACTTAAAAATGAATACCATGAGAACATTGCAGCTAAAAATTAATCAATACATATGAATGTGTGCGTTTATGCCTAATATTTCTATGTCAGCTAGTTAATCTTGAACCTGAGCTTGTATTTTTCATGCAGCATTCAGAGAATTTATAAGTGCAACCATGAAGCCAAGATTAAAATTAAAATTCATTTCTAGGTTTCTGTCCTTTGAAAAGTGCTCTTTGGTTTTAAGACCAACAACCAAAAAATTGACACATTTATTTAAATTGTTATAATTATGATTTGTTTAGACATTTATTCATGTAAGAGAGATAAGTTAGAGTTAAGATATGAATAGTTCTTACCTTGAGGTTGCTGAGAAGGAGTAGAGAATGAAGTGGGAGCAGGAGCAGCTGGTGCGGGTAATGGGGCCAGTGCTGGGGCTGGTGCAGAATATGGCGCAGCTGGGGCTGGTGCAGAATATGGTGCAGCTGGGGGTGGTGCAGAATATGGTGCAGCTGGGGGTGGAACAGATCCTATGTTACCACCAAAAGGCTTAGGTCCACCCTGTATACAACCAAAATCAAACATACTTAGTAAACTAATGACTCATGATTCATGATTATAAATTAATTACTAATGATTCATGATTTTATACCTGTAATGTACTTTTCTTTAGACAAGAAATGCAGTATAAAGTACCGTATAAGTACATACCTAGAGAAAGTACTGTGTAAAAAGAATGTCAAACACAGTTGCATGTTTGCTAATTGCCAATCTACTTGAATTAAAATTAAATATAATAAAACAGTAAAATATAAAACTATATGAACAATAATTGTTCATAAAATGTGTCAAAGTTGATAAAATATTCCTTAAAGATTTTTATATCAATCAAGAAATAACTTAATAATAACTTATAACATGTGCACATAAATTACATGTGAAACATTTAAAAGCTTTAAGCTGTGCTCAAACATACATTAAAAGCATCTGTTGTAGAGGCGTGTAGTACAACACTTAAAAATAAAATAATTTTATGCAAAAGCATTTTTCTTAATATGATGTATACTTTGACCACAAACATATTTTGAGTCGGTAGCTTCCTAGTTTCATGAAGTTACCTATTTAAAATGAAATTACAATAAAATAGTTCTACCTTAAGCCTCAAAAAATTGTTGTCTGTAGTTTGTGCAGGCACATGAAGTTTAAACTACGCCGATTTCAAGGAGATTTTACACTCATGTTCAAAAAATCAAATCCTGAGGTAAAAATGAGAACAACCCTACAAAATACTTTGAGAGAGATAGAACAAATTATTTCATAAAACGGTTTAGGAAACAAAAATTAAATATTTTGGGTCACCATAGTTACGCCCTCCTAAAATTTGTCTCTTTTATATTAACTCCCGGAAATATCATTGGCCCCCATAGATGTACATTCATGTATATTTTTATTTATTTATATTTTAAGAGGGGGGGGGACATTTTTAGGGTTTTTAGTTGTAATTTGGAGATAAAATGAACACCATTTTGGAAACACGATATACATTTATTATTATTATTGAAATTTGATCTACATTTCAATACCTTTCAAACGACTCACCACCACTTAAAAATACCAAAAATAAAAAATGTTGCACTCAGTTTGCAATTGCTTGCTGATCGAAAAAATGTTGAGTTGTGAATTTCACAACATTTTTCCTGATTTTGGGCAAAAAAGTTTAAGCTACAATACGTCAGGAGATATGATCTAAGATGTGATGGATGGACGGGGGAACTACCAAGAAAGAAAAAAAATAATGCATATTTTTCTAGGATGACGTCAAAACCCTAAAAATGAGGAATTACTGTCAGCCGGTTAAAACCACCAATACCAAAGAAGACCGCAAACCAACATTTATTTTACTTGTTAATATCAAATAACTAAAGTATGAATTTCAGATACTTTCCCCTTTAACCTATAAAATGTGCAATAAATTCCCTTTTTAAATGAATCATACAAAAAATGATTCTTGGTAAAAAATGATATGATGGTGTATCTACACTTTATTACATAATCTGCAATATACCTTAATTAAAGGTGAAAAAAAATTTTTTGTTTTGAATTTTTACCGCTAAAAATAAATACCAGGATAGATTTTTTTTTAATTTTGTGTGCATGCAAGTTTTTGATGAATCATTAACAACTATACTTTATAATATTAGTAATAAACTATGTACTTTAGATTAAACAAATTTACCTCGTCAAATATTAATAATAAATTAATTAGAATGAATTACAAAAAGTTTTTCAAATATCGCTTATGCAAATTATTATGTACAAAACTAGTCATGTTATAATTATTTAGTTTATTATAATCATTAAATTAGTACGTACAACATTTTAAAATTATGCATGTGAAATATATTATTTAAATGTATTTACATTCAAAATTGAAATAGCTTAAAAGTTAAAATAAATTAGATGCGTAATGAACTTAAAACAGACCTAATAATGAAATTATTTCTTAAATTAATATATCTATTTTAAAGAAGCTTATATTGTGCAAAATTAATTAAATTAAAGAAAGGTAAAAAATAATTATGGATAGTAGACGAATGACAAATGAATGCAATAAATGATATAAAATAAAAAAGGAAATTAAATTATTACAGCTAAATGCAACAGAACACTGAGCAAAATCACATTATCAAAAGTTGTACCTGGGGCCTAAATTTTGGGGCTGAAACATGAGATGTTCCATGCCTTGGCGTCTGTAAATAACATCGATGAGATTTATGAATACTTTATCGTAATTGAAAATGCAATATATTGTAAATATGTAAACATTAAACACAAAAAATATAATATTTCATCAGAGAAGGTAGTGTGGTAGTTTAAGGTGTCGAGTATTTTTTTACCTTGTCTCCTCACTGTCTTTAAAAAATATTTATTTATAACCACTTGAATTGATCATTTTCATTTTTTTTTCAACCTAAGGTTTAAACATAATTTTAGTAGAAATTATATTTGACAAGAAGACTTGTAACTTTATGAGAGAAAGATACAAATGAATTACTTACATGGAATGGAAGAGGAGCAATAGTTCCAGGCTGAGGGGATGCAGGTGAAGCGTTATTCATTGTAGAGTTCAAGTTAGGTGTGAACACACTTGAAGGAATCTTACCACCGCTGTAATAAAGTAAAAAAAATACAATAATTAAAGAAATTTCACTATATGTGTCATTCAAAAGTTAATTATAAGTAATAATAGTTCAAAAGATAGCTTTCAAAAAAGTGTCTAACAAACATCAAGCTATAATTTTGTTGTATAAGTTAATCGTTTGGTGCCTTTTGAGACTATGTGGTCGGCTAAGTTTGTCTGTGGGACATAGCTTGGCAATAGGCATTCGAAAAAGAAGAATTCAGTGGAGAGTGGCCAAGTCCCATCCATTTTGATGGACCACGCGATTGATGATCCTGAGAACAAAATTAGTCAACCAGGATTCATATTGATGTTTAGTTTGTCACTTGATAGGTGACCACTTTAATTCGGAGTAATATTTGAATAACTAACCTATCAAGTGACAAATTAAAATCAAGATTAAAATGATTTTTGGTCTACTAACTAATTTAATCATAAATATCACATTGTCCACCAAAATGGGCGGGACATTGCCACTCTCCACTGATTTGGTTTTTCAAATACCTATTGCCAAGCTGTGAACTTAGCCAGCCACTATTCTTAAAACGCACCCAACAATTAACTAATATAGAAAATTCTAGCTTGTAACCCTGTAATAACCCTGGCAGTTGATCGGGACTAAAACCCCAAAGAAAAAAAAAATAAATAAATAAAATAATATAATTTTTCCCCCAAATCTACAGCACCATATTATTTGACTAATTCCTAAACACATTGTGCATTAATTCAAAACAAATTAATTCAATTATGATTACTTCTACATAGAACTTCAAACAATATTTAATTTAGTAATAAATTTGAAAATATTATTTCCTCTAACCAAATTTGAATCAATAAAAAGTCACAAAATTAATTTCAATCATAATTAGGTATAATTGTGATGATATTTAAACCACAACTTAAATTAATAGGAATATACATATTTTGGTAAAACAAACTGACAAATTTTGGAGTGTACACACAATGAAAAATTGGAGTAGCTATCTTCTTACAGTCTTGCTTAGTGTTAAATAGCTTGTTCAACATATTAACTTTGATAAAGTAATATGTTTAGAAGGTTTCTTGCCTTTCAAACCTCTAATTCAATTACAATTCCAAAGAAGGCAGAAAAATACTTACGGTGGGACAGTGACTGGTACAAGGTTGGGTGCAGGAGGGTTCTGCCTTGCTACCAACTTAGCATGGACATCGCAATACAGCTTATTGTTGATGTTATAGTATCCAACATTCTTAAGAGATGTACCACAAGTTGCGCACTTGAAGCATTCTACGTGCAAGTTCTTGTCCTTTATACGAACAAAAACTCCCCTAGTAAATTAAACATGGAATATTTTAATTAATTTGAACAAGAAGTTTTTTTACAAACCCATAAACACACACACAACACACAATGCTAAATTATTATAAATGAGTCGAAACATTATTTTTACAATGTTTTACTAATAAATGTTATATTCCTTCTTTTTTTTTTTAATGAATTTTTAATAATTCTTAAAAAAAATGTTCTGAAAAAAACCCCATTTTCAAATAAGTAACTGGGTGATAATAATTAACAATATTATACTTATAGTGCTGCTAAATCGTGACATAAAGATTTAAACATTTTTAAATACTTGATTGTAGTAAGAATTATTTATTGTAAACTCATTCTATAAGAGTTGAAAGAAAAAACTCTCTCCATATAAAATATATTTAATAGAATTCAAAGCAGCTTTCAGCCACTATAGGTCCATCATCAGTGCTGAGAATTGAAAAATGTTAATTAAAACGTTGGAAGATGGGAGTGCAGTGAGTCATACCAAATCATGAGCCGGTACAAGACCGAAGTGTTGATGGTTTGGTATGGCTAATGCACTCCCATCTTGCAAGACTTTTTTCTTTAAACAAATAATGACGAACTCAACAAGTGCTTCATATTTTAACTCATTTCTATAAATTAGAAAAATGAAATTATCTCACAACAACGTTTATCAAAGTTATTATATTTCATAGTTTAAATAAAGATTTTACGAGAAGGTCACTTGTGGCATGCTTTTGTGCTAAAAATGCTAATACATATTTATGAACCATGCAACACTAAACAATATTTTTCTTACATATTTTTTTAAGTTGGAGGAGCAGAAAATAGGTTGTTGTTGACCAAGATATAATTTGAAAGTATGAATAGGTGAAAACAGTAGAATAAGGAAAAAGACGGTTCAATTAAAAATATTTAAAAAAGGAAACACAAAACATGGTTACATGCAAAGTTACAGAATTTAAGTAAAATTAAAGAGAAAGAAAAAACTGAAAATAGACAGTATAAATGTAGAAAGAATATCAAATATTTGGAGGTATTTCTTAAACATTTTAATTGTTGTTTCAAAAGAGTCTTTAGAAATAATATTATTTTTTGTAGAAATAATATGTTTATTTTAAAAGTAAATAAGAAGAATAGTCCTTTTTAATTTTCAATATATATGAAGTATATTAAAAGAGAAAGAAATGTCACTTGAAAATACAAACACAAAATAAACTGCAATACATTAGAAGAGAAGAGATTGCAGTAAAGATGCGTATTCGGGTTGAGGAAGACATGCAAATCCTGAAAGATCATGCCTTTATAAATTTATTTCTACGCTCACACTATAAGTTTTTCGCATTCAGTACACTTAGGGTTGCTCATGTCGTTGACGGTGGTTGGTGGTGGCCCAGCAGCTGGATGATCGTCTGTTTGACTTTCAACGTGTTTTTCTGGATGTACATCCTGTTGTCCTAGTTTCTTGGCAATAGGTGTAACAGGTCTTGGTGATGTAGCTCGTCCACCCAAGGCATGACTTGCTTGACTAAAATACTTGTTTCCACCTGAGACTTCTATTTTATTAACAAAAAGAAAATCCTCTAGCATTTATTTTTTTATTTTTTTACTCGAGAACAAAGTACCCTAAAATAAACAGTTTTACAGCTCCTCCGTGTAAAGTGCCTTTATGTGACCTTCTTTATTGATTATCAGAGTTTTGGCAAATATGATTGAGTCCAATTTTTTATTCCTTCACCCTGCTAACACTTCAATAAGTTTAGTTGTGATTTTTTACGAATAAATATAGTTACCATTATTAATTTAATAAATAAAAATTTATTCAAAAATTTGGAATGTCAAATCCAAAAAAAAAACAGAAAAAAAACAACGATCTATAAAATTTTTGATTGTTAAACTAAATTTCTGAAGTGTTGGCAGTAATGAAGTATTTTTGGCTCATTTACTTACACAATAAGCCTTTCACAGTCGGCACATATGTTCTGTCCTGGAGGGAGTTGTTGTGGGGCAGATGGAGGAGGTCTCATAGGTTCCGGAGGAGCTACATGCCTCAGACCAACAGAGTTCATTCCAGTATCTAAAAATAATTTGTATTTTTGTTTGTTTTTTAAACTAAATTTTATGGTTTTGATCAAAAAGATGATTATTTAGACCAGTGGATCCCAAATAATATAATATATATATTTATATATAACTTGTAAAAATAGCTGATAAGTTTATTTTGTCTTACCTCATCCATTTTATAAAACTATGTACCAAAAAAAAACAGAAAAAATAATAAATGACAAAATAAAATTAAACAAGAACAAAATAATTACTTTAATTGAGTAAAATAATTTTTTGTGGTTTTTTGTAAAGTTTTTATCTTAATAAATTTGTCATTGGATCTTTTATTTGGTTTTTACTTTCTCCTTTACGGATAAGATTATTTCTTTAGATTGTTACTCCCCTGTGTTTTTTAAACTATAAATGTATAAATTGAATAATTATAAATTATAATTATTGTTACATTCCTTTGTCTAAATAACTATTAAGAAAAGGGGATGTTTACTAAAATGTACTTTGGGACCAAAGAATATCACAGTTCAGTTTTTATAAGAGGAGTAACAATCTAAAGAAGTGCCCAGAGAGAGTCTTGACTTTGAGATGATTATGGATGAACATGTTTTAAGGTCCAAAAAAGTCGTCTTTAAACTGTCTGTCTGTAATCTGTAGTCTTTGCTGACATGCGGAGGTCTAAACTACTGGGACAATTTCAATTAAATTGACACATATTTAGAAAAAATCTTAGCCAAGAAATTAGATTTAGCTTTAACTTTAGGGCACTATCCCTAAAATACTGAACAATATTTTTGAAAACGGTGTCAACAATTTTTGTTAAACAATTTTAAAATGTAGTCTAATCCCGAGGAAAATCTAGTTCCTGAGAAAATAGGAATAATGAGGTCAGGTTAGAGGGTTAGAGGTCAGGTTCGATTCTCAGATGAGAAGGAGTTATTTTTATGGCACATTTTGATCAAATGGCCAATAATAATAACATGTTATCCCAAAAACACTAAATAACTAACAAATAGAAAACACTTGAACAAGCACTTTTCTATTTTGATTAAAAAAAAATCTAAAATGTAGTCCATTTGAATAAGATTCTAAAATGTGGTCCATTTGAATAATATTCTAACCAAATAAGCCATTTTTCAGGGGAAATAAAGTTTTCAAGACATAGATAAAAATAAATTTGATTTAACTTTAAATTAAAAAAGAAATGTACTCAATACCCTATTAAACAGTTTTAAAATTTGGTCCCTTTTGTGACACGGATTTCACCGGAAAACCAAATAAATTAGATTCCATGGGTTTAAATTCAGTACCACTATGTGGTATATTTCTCAGTTCAATTGCTTGAGAAACAAGATATATATATATATTTTTTTTAAATAGAAACTATTGTTAAGGGCCAATTTGCATTTTAGTGTATAAAACAATTTTACCTGGCTCTGCTTCTCTAGGTTCTTTGTCAACTTCATGCACCATTTTGAATACTTCACTCTGGCCGGCATTGTATGACCTTTCATTCTTTTTAAAGTTAACACTGAAACAAAGAAATATTATAATTAATTAGTTAAATTTAGTCGAATTAAAATGTACATAACTAGTGATGCGAGAAAAAAATGCAATTGGCTCTTAAATATGCCATATTTGTTTTCAATAAGGTCACCAGCAAAAAAATTTCGGAAAAAACACATATTTTGAATCTACCTGAAATCTGAAGTGAGCTTTAAAATCTAACAACGATACAATGTAAATTGCTACAGTAAGAATGCATTTTTTGAACAAGCGTAGTGAGTTCTTCAGTTTAGAGATTTGGGCTTTGATAAGTTTGTTTGTCTATCAATAACCGGCAGAAAAATTGATATTTTTTTTACTACTGAGTAGTTTTTGGAGATTTCACACATAATATTTCCAAGATAGCAGACAATTAAAAAAAGGTTTTAATCAGCATGACAACTTTCATGTTATGTCTAATTTTATATAGCGAGTTAATCATTTCTTTTCCATAGAGATGTAGCCACCACTGAAAATCCTAGATGTGCATGGTGGTTCCAATGGGAGCAGTAAACAAAACCTTTTTTTTTAATTTTTTAAATAAATGTTGGGATTATTAATAGATTTTGTTTTGTTTGCATCATACTCATACTAGTACACCTTGTAATCTAAACATATTTATACTTGTTGAAAGCTTACCCTAAAACTCCACCAGCAAGCACCTCAGCCTGTGCAGAGAGGGTTTCAGCAATGGATTCCTCACTGTAGATATTGACTGGAGTGTTGTATTGTTTGTTTACTATCGCTTTGACAGAGTCACCTCCCTGAAACAAGGAATTCATTCATCACTTATACTTATTAACAATATCTTAAATTAGCTTAATATTTAGAAACACTTTTTTAAAGGGACGATTAGATAAGCTGTTCCCTGCTGCCTGGTCCAAGTCCCTTTCCAAGTTTCCCTGACTGCAGTCTTCTCTACAGAACCTTTGTACGGCCCTACCCAGTTCCAGCCAGCTTTTCCTTAAGGAGACAGGGAAATCTGGTCCCATGAACTTACATTGTAAGTTTAAATCAAGCTATGGGAGACAGACAGAGAAAAATAGACTCCTGCACCTGGACTTGAACCATGGGCCTCTATATTTCCAGTATAGTGCTCTACCAACTGAGCTACACTGAAGAATAATTTCCTCTGTCAGTAACGATACCTAGTCCCGAATTAAGCTTTCAGTTAGTAGAGCACTATACTGGAAATATAGAGGCCCGTGGTTCAAGTCCCGGCGCTGGAGTCTATTTTCTCTGTCTGTCTCCCATTGTTAATAATAATTATAATTTGATTTAAATTAAAATTTAAACTTTCCGTAGTATGAACCTAAAACTTAAAAATGAAATTTCACTGTAAGTTCCCAGGGTGAAGTTCCCAGGGGCCTAGAGTTCTTCCACTTTTCTACCCTACACCAGATGGAATCTCTATCTGACAGCACTGCCTGGTTTCAACCCGATGTTCGTCGGGGGTCTTAGAGAGACCAGATCGGCACAATAAGAGACTGGATTTTGAATTTGAGAAGGTTGGGCCAACTAAAGCAAACAAAATGTCACTGGCTCCATCACGTCCACAGGCCTAGTGACTTTATTTTTTCTCACTCATAGACTGGGCATACTGTAGTGTGAAAAGTAAATACTAATTGTAAGAATAGTGTAAATAGTCTTAGCATTTATTTTATTTACTTATTCTGATAAAGAGTTACTTAGGATTTAAAGGACAGGCACAAATTTCAGGGATTCTTCAGGTAAATTTAATCTGGATCAAGGAAAATGATAAAATATAAGAAATACACGTAACTGAAAAAAATATGATAATAAGATTAAGTAAATTACCTGCTGTGGTGAATTTGCAAAAGGTCTTGGTGAAAGATTGTGTCCAGAGCCAATAGGTGAGGCTGGGGGCTTGTTGTGAGCCAATGAAGTCTTGGTGACTGGGTGAATGCCTCCAGGACTGGCTGTTCCTACTGCTTGAACTTGTGGTTTCCATGTTGCTCCGGGTCCTCTGTCAACACATAAAGTTAACTTAAAATTTTCCTCAATTGTATAAACTCTACATTTTTTATATCTGACTCAGAAATTAAAATAACTTCAACTTAATTTAAAGAATCAGGGTAAAAAGAGGGTCAATAGCCAGATACTATTGGCTTCTGTCCCATTTGTGACTTATGATTGAAATAACATTTTATCATCAATAATATTTTTTCTATTAAATTAAAAAGAGAAGAGAGATTTTAGAACAAATTAAAGATGGCGATTCAGAGATTGGTGATACTATTGAATATGATATTGACCAGGTCAAATTTTATACCTATCTTATGATGTAAACTTTTCCTGCTCCATCAGGCTCCCATCATTCTGGGAGGGGGGTCCTAAATAAATTTTGAAAATATGACCTCTCAAAACAGCGTTTTTATGCATCTCTTATGTGAAATTTGATTTTAACACTTTGCCATAAAAAAAGTAAACCTACGTTGTAGTTCGTTGACAAAACTATGAATACAAGTATGTTAATAATTTTTTTTTTTTTTTTTTTTTTTAAAAGTTGTGCTCCTATAATCATTGTAGATTAAATAGATCAGTAAACAGCCATTATGCAATATTACTTAATATCTATAATAATCTGTCATTTAATCAATAGTTATGAAAAACAATATCAACATTTTTTCTTAGGCTAAGCGCACACTGGAGACAAAACAGTCAGCAGAATGTCTGTGGGCTGTCTGCAGACGGTTTTGTCTCCAGTGTGCGCCTAGCCTTAGGGTGGCCATGATAAATGTCCGCTGGTTCTTTGGACACTGCTATTCTTATATCAGGTGTTAAAGGATTTCATGTGTTAGGCGCAACCTATTTTTGTTCTTAATGAAATGCATTCAACCAAAAGTTGATTCACTTGTGTTGGTTCAAGCAAATATGATCAGGATTAGTTTAAGATAATGGGACAATAGTAATAGTTTTTTAAGATTATGGGGAAAATATCATGAGTTTTACATACGGTCGAGAGCCACACAATATTGTACTGAGGGCCGCGTAGTGAGTACCCCTGCTCTAAAAGGACAATCCTAAATCCTTATCAAACCTTAACTTGGGAGATTGACAAATTATTAGACACATATCAATGGCAAAAAATCGATTTTTATTTGTAAGGACTTTTTTTATCTACCGTAATGAAAAAAAAAAATGTATTGTTACATTTTATAGTAATTTTTATACTAAACATTAAACATAAGGATGGGTCTTGTATCAAAAGCATATTTTTCATTAACGTGTGAGGTAATTAACAGTTCAGAGTGAATTTAAATTGCATTGCGATAGCGCGAAAATTCGATTTTGAAATATTAAGGATTTACACGTTTTGAGGTCCTTTGAATCCAAAAAAAGGTTTTTTTGTGTTTTTTTTT
>KZ651470.1:123461-146603 GCA_001010745.2 Gerris buenoi | reverse complement strand
GCGGCTTCTTCCAGAAGAAGTTAAGCACATAAAAGTTTTTTCTTAGCCAAGACGAACGATGAAGAGACAGAGATCGCGGCGCCAGCCGCGAATGGGGTGTAGGAAACACCCCATTCGCATCCTAGTGGGCACAAGGAAAACAGCCCTTTAGTATGGAAATAAATTAATTAAACTGTGAATACTTTTTATTTTTATTATAATTATTATCTAAAAGTCTCAACAGACGTATAAAAGTAACCTAAAACTTTTTTGCACTTATATAATTTATAAATTTTTAAGAATTTTTCCTGAAGAAATTTTTCAATATCTTCAAAAATTGTAATTAATGCAATATATCAGAGTAGGTGGAAGGTTTTAAACTGTTGATGTTGAATATCTGTCATTTATTTTGACTTGTTTATGAAAATTTTATTAGGAATGTTTAAGTTGTCATTGTAAGATTAAATCGTTGTGTTTTTTAATTGAAATATATAGAACTTTTGTGCGTTCATCGAACATCTTTTATTGAACATTTGGCGACCGTGACAGGACGATGGCCACAGAAGTAGAGCGTTTGGAAAACAACAAGAGATCGAGAAGGACAACCAGAATTGCGTTTACGAAACTTGGTAATGAGTTAGACGAAGTTTTAAAATCTAACCCTATAGATGTTCTGGCTGCCAAGGGACGGTTTAATCTGTTAGAACGGAAGGCTTTGGAACTGCGTGAGCTGGATACGGCTATTCTGAATTATTTGGTTTCTTTACCTGAAGATAACAGTTTTGAAGATGAAATGGAAGCAGCGGACAGGTATCAAATCAGATATAATATATTACAGGTCACAGTGAAAAGGCTAATTCCACCTGAGGGTGCATTAGATAGAGGTTCTTTAGCGTCACAATTAATAAGTGATAGAGGGACTAATAAAAAATCGATAAACCTCCCGAAAATCGAATTAAAGAAATGTTTTTATGTTGACAACCATGTACGGAGTGTAGAAAATGAAACAGCGAAAATCGATCTTATAGAAAAAGCTACACAGATTATGGATAGAGGTAAGTTTGACTTGCCAGGGTGCAAGTTTACTCATCAAGATAAAACAGGAGTTTGCGAGGATGATACCTTACGTTTAAGCGAAGAGTGTAGTAGAATGATAACAAAGAGAGAAGTAGAATGCGTAACTAGAAGGAACATTTTGTCTGCAGCTCACCGATTATACGATCCTATAGGCTTTACCGCACCAACTTCACTACTACTTAAGTTGTTACTAGAGAAAACGTGGGATAGAAAAGGAACTTGGGATGAGAAAGAGGATGAAGATACTAAGCTGGACTACCAGAAACTGAGATGGCGGAAGGGCTGAAATTGGTTGAAGGAGTCAGCAGACAAATGGACTGTGCAAGTATGTAACTGCGATGACCAACAAATTATATCAGGAAAGAAAGTAAGAGATTGCATTCGACGCCGGTTCAGGAATGAGTACCTTGGACAGCTAGTCCCATGGGAAAAAGACATAGACACTGGCCAATCTCTAAAGATTGGTAAGATGGTGTTGGTAGGAGTAAGAGTGGTACAATTAACAACGGCTACAGGACCACTGACACGACCTGCGCAGAGATTGTATAAACTTGAACTGGACAGAATTGACGATCAAGCACCGGTAAGTACCGAGGCTTGAGGTGGGAGGATGTTGGATATCTGTCATTTATTTTGACTTGTTATTATGAAAATTTATTAGGAATGTTTAAGTTGTCATTGTCAGATTAAAATCGTTTTGTTGTTTAATTGAAATATATAGAACTTTTGTGCGTTCATCGAACATCTTTTATTAAACAGTTGTATTCTTACTCAGTTTTTCTTTCTAAAAAACTTTTTTAAATAAAATTTTGTCTTATCTCCTAGAGAAAAATAATTTTTCTGTAAATTTCCAAAACATACTGATTGATTTTTTGAAACTAAATATGTGACTTAAATTCCCAGAAGATGAAATTTCAATGAACAAATTTTATTCTTTTTTACCTATTCATGCATCGATCCGGGGACACATAGAAACAAGTATTGTGAGGTGCGAAAATCCGATTTTGATGGATGATGGATTAACACATAAATGAACAATTTGTATGGTAGTAGCTGATCTCTCTGACTTGTAGTGAAGTTAAGATGAAAATGTGTCCCAGTATAAATAAATAAAATATAATGACGATTCCCTTAAATTCTTTCAACAGATTTCTGTTCATTTTTTTGCTAAATAGAAGATAATCCTATGAATGTGGTTCATTACTAGAGTTTATCTAAACTTGAAGGGAAAAAGAGCTCTCAGATGCTTGTCACCGAAGTAAATGGGCTGGAAGCCAAAACTCATTCTTAGCTATTTTTATCTGACATAGAGGTAGGTACTAAATTAAATGTTATTATTCGCTATCAAGTGCCAAAAACATAAGACAAAGTACCATTTTTTTAAACAAGATTTTGTTTAAAAATATCATTTTTTTAATTATGACATTATTCAATTTTATTTGAACCTGGGTTAAGGTTAAAAACTATTTTGATGTACTTATACATTAACAAATCAGTCCGATATAATAAAACTCGTAAAAAAAAATGTTTTATCAAATATTGATACCTACATAAGTACTTTGAACAGTGTTATCTATTTGTTTGTTGTTTTGAGATTTCGTGATTAGATTTAATTATTATTGAATATTTTATAATAATTTACCATAACAATTACACCTCCCCCGAGGGTGATTGAGCCCAACCTCTCGCCCTTTACCTTTATAACCGTTTTCTCAGGAACGCGAAATTCCCCCAAAAAATTAAAAAGGAAGATGTAAAAATAATCAACCACGAAATTGATATCTAATGTCCCGTATCACCTTTCTTCAGCCGCGTAATAATTTCCATTTTATCTTTAATGAAAGCACAGCTCATTTCCTTTTTGTCGACATGTTGTAAGTTTTACTTAAAATATCTGGCCACTAACTAATTCAATGTATACCTCACACTCACAATGAATGATTTGAAACTGAGAGCATTGACATAAATAACCAACAGAATGGAAAGTTATTAAGTGGAAAAATGCTGCAAATGATTCCAAAAATTACATAGACAAACAAAAGTCAGTTGTTAGTAAACAATTGTTGAATTGAGGTTGAAACTAGATATGGCGTTAAAAAACCAAATTTAGTTTGAACTTGCTTTGTTTCACTACGTCCTATAAAATTGCAATAACTTAAATTAAGTGTTTCAGCTTGATCAATCCACCATGGTTCTCTACAACTACAACAGACAAGTTTTATTTTTGTAAAGATAACTCGAGACTCGAGAGCTCATTCTACTTTTAGTCGGTCCGAGCTTATTAGATTTCTAAATGCTGTTGGCAAGGAAGACAGAGGGATAAATAAAATATTTTTTTGATCCGTCAAATTTAATGACGCATTGACAAAAAACTTGTACTTTAAAAAAAGAATGGAAGAAACAAAAATAAAATAAGATCTTAAGAAATTAATTTATTGTTTGCGAGTAGAGACACTACCTCAAGATAATTGTCAATGCCTCAGGATGAAAACAATAAGTGCGAGGTAGCATAAGCCATTTAAATCTACTCCTATAATATTAAAGATTTCTTTTAAGCCTAGAGGTCGGCTAACGAAGGCGTTTTTTTTAAACTTTTAAGTTAATGTAAGAAGTTTACTTCAGTTAGGCTGTCTAGAAAGATCGAACGTTTTTTTCTGGCCGTTGAGAGATGTTTTACACCACATTTTTACTTTCTCATATAAAGAGAAAGTATTGTGATAGCGCGATAATTCAATTTTGAGATTTTGATGTATTTACACGTTTTGAGGTCCCCTGAGTCCGAAAAAGTGGTTTTTAAAAAATGTCTGTCCGTCGTCTGTCTGTGCAGACGCATGGAGCCTAAACTACCGGGCCCATTTTGACGAAATTTGGCATACCTACGTGTTCAGATAAATCATACCCGAGGCGAAATTGAGAAATGAATTTTAGCTCAAAATTTGGGAGCGCCACCCCCCAAAAACTCTGAAAAAACGGTTCCGACGATTTTGATTAAAAAATTTTAAGATGTAGTCTTTTTCAATACGAATCTAGCGATATAAGCCGTTTTCCCGAGAAAAATCTAGTTCCTGAGAAAGTAGCTTTAAACGCGGAAGGAGAGAGGCCGGGTTCGATTCCCCGCCGAGGAGAAGGTATTTTTATGATATATTTTGATCAAATTTTCAACAATAATTAAATGTAACAACGAAAACTAACAAATGGAAAACACTGGGCCTAGTAAATATAAAATCGTATATGAGAAAGTTTGTCTGAGTTGTCTCTGACCGATTTTTTTTTTTTTTTTTTTATTAAAATACACAAACGCGTTTTTTGACATATACTATCAACTTCAGTGTTGAGTTTTAACATAGTAAAAGTAAATTCTCTACTAGCTACATATTTTGCCAGCTTTTATGACAATCAAACAGTACAAAGTGGGGGTAGACTAAACTAGGGATTTATGAATAAAAAGGATAAGGTACGTCCGCACACTAGCCTAAATTCACTGCGGCTTAAATTGAACTGTTTAAAAAGTTGATTGTTAAATCAGAAGAAAACGTTCAACAGCAGAAATTATCTCTTCAGAACAGTAGACAAACAAACTAATCGGCTTTGTTTTGTTTATGACCATCTGACTGAACGGCGCGGCGTGGAGAAAACCTGCGAATACGTCTCCAGTCTCCACGGTTTCTATATTGCCGGATATGCGCCGATATCAGCAAGAACATGGAACGGACCAAGTTAAGGGACATGAACATCCAAGGCGGAACTCAGTGGGTCAGGTGTAATTTTTTTTTGCTTTTTAACTGCATACAGCTAAGCAATAAATTCCTTATATTACTATAACTAAAATTATACCTTAAAACTAGCAGACATTATTTTACAAAATTATTTTTTATTGGTTTTACAAGAGCAGAGTTATTAAGATTAGATTTTCCATTAAAAATGCTATACTTGTGTGCAGAATAATGAAAAACGGAAAGCCTCTTCACAAAATGGATGTTTATTGCACATAACTAGTTTTCGGTCTCTCGGCCATCATCACGCCCAACGCCTACAATGAGAAATAAATATAGCTATTCATAATTCATGCATAAGCATATGTGGAATAAACTTTCATTTTGTGGAGAGTCTTTCCATTTTTTCATTATTCTATTGATATCAACTCCACATGTGCTCTTAATCTTCCATATTTTTGTCTTGGATAAGATCTTTTCCAAGTTTTCTAAAAGGTTTAATTTTTTTGTAGAAGATAACACTATGTTGATATTGTGATTATGTCGAAACGATTTTATATATTTTAATATAAAATTGAGGTGACAATATTGTTGTGTTACTTTCTACTTACCTCTCTAGACTTAATTATGAAGTCGTACCAGAAAATCTCTGTCAAAATAACCAATAATTTAAGAGCTTTGATTTCCAAAAAGATGAACCCATCAATTGTTGGAGATTTTATTTATTAAAAGATTTATAAAAAATTTTATTTAAAGATTTAAAAATAGAAATGGTTAAAGAATTTGCTGATATGAATTTTTATCATTGATTTTTCTAGTGTCTTTCCAAATAGTACTTTTTAGGGAATGATTGTGTTCAATAGAATGACGTAATGACAAGTTAAAGTATATTTGTCTGGTGTGTTTTAGCCTGGATAATATCAGTATTATTGTTTGTATGATGTCACCGAACCGTGTAATGGCCACCATACCACTCCAATCACAGGGGTCAACTCACATAACACTTATCTTATCTTAATAAGCAAATGCCAATATTATTAGGCCGTCATTAATACCATGGTGCACTACTCATGCACGTTCCTTAACTTTACAACAATCATACATTAAACTATCGAATATACGTTAGTTCAAACCAAACAACATTTTTTACTCATAGTCCAGTCAAATGGTAGTTTGAAGTGGAAAGTTCTGGTGTAATTGTTGTTTGTGGTTTACTTTATGTTTTTTGGGGTGCTGAACACGAATCTGAAGTTGTCCAACAAAATAACAATAAGTTCTGCAATTTTAATGTTTTATTAGCCTAATAAATTTACATTTTTATTTAAGCTGTTGACAAAAAACACACTATTGAATTTTAAACCAGTTTATATGGCCTAAATATAGTGATTTATATTAGCTTTTGATACATCAAGAAAGTTGTTCACAAAGAAAACACTAGTATTAATTTAAATTATGAAATATATATTATCGATGGAATAATTATTTGAATTAATAGCAATAACAAATAAAATATTAAAAAATCGGTCCGAGTCAACTCAAACTTTTTTTTACACAAGTTCATAATTACTCATACCAGTGTTTTCCATTTATTAATTTTTGAGTTTTACTAGGCAATTTAATTAGTATTGAACATTTTATCAAAATTTATCATAAAAATAACTTTTCCTCGACGGGGAATCGAACCCGACTTCGGGAAAATTGCTTATATCGTTAGATTCGAATTTAAATGGACTACATTTTAGATTTTTTTTGATAAAAATGGTCGGAACCGTTTTCAAGATTTTTTTTTTTCGCTGTGTGCTGGCAAGCATACACTTGACCTGTTTATTTTACCTAAAAAGAGTATTAAAATGACATTCAACATGCCTTATAAGGCCCCCCATACACGATCAAACATTTCGTTCAAATCGGTTAATTTTTACGCCAGTTATCGTTATCGTTGATCACATTTCAAAGACCAAGTCTTTGATAGAAAGAACTCACTCGCTTGTTAAGGTTCAGTTACACAGTTTGCGACCTCAGGAACAAAAGAGCAACATAAATTGCAGTTACTCCGTTTTTTATTAGTATTATATTCATTTTGCAGGTTAAGTCAAATACAAAAATACTATAAATAATAAAAATCAATTAGAAATGTTATTATAGAAATTACAACACTGAGATTTTATTTGTAAGATGTAGTAACTTTTTTAAAATTTATCAAGGGAATGTATAAAATAAAGGTTATTATATTTTTATAATGAGTTTAACAGTGTAAAAGACATGTATGTATAATGAATACATGCGTAAATACTTTATATTTGCATTTTTATGGTATTATTGGCGGGCATACACCGTTGTTAAGAGGTGTGGTTTTATCGGCGCCCGAAAGGCATCCGGAAAGACTTTGACTCCGGGGAAAGTATACAATTAGCTAGTAGACGGATAATCACATTCAAACCTGAATTATCTGTAAATTTTTTTACAGGGTAATAAATAATATAGTTACTAATATACTGGTTTAGTTGGCTATATTGTTTTTCCTTATAAATTGACTTTTATAATATATTTTATAAGGAAAGCTTTCTTTCAGTAACAATTATTTATTACAAGATGTTTTCAGTTGAATTAACTCACATTATTAATATTATTATATCATGTTGTATAAATATTATTATTTATTATATTAATATTATGATATCTCGATCTCGTTAAATAATGATATTACTCGATTATATTTGCATCTCTTTATACATAGTGTGATATACTGATATATAATGAAGTTTTAATCGGAAAAATAATCTTACCTAGACAAAATAAATCATTTGCAAAAAAATACGGATTCTTCATTGCACACACATAAGCCATATCAAAATATACATAAAACTAATAAATGCTCTTGTTTTTTATTCTTTAAACAATAAAACTTCCTCGTTCAGCTTATTAATATGAGCAGTTTTGTTTCCTTTTATATGCTATAGGCCCTATAGCCAAGTTTCTAGTTTTTGTTTACAATTTAAAGTTTAAGTGAAGATAAACTAATTATATGTATTTGAGAAATTAGAGCGTTGATGGAGGTCTTCTTAAATACAAAAAAGCAGTCTCTTCACGGAAGATAATACTTGCTTATTTATCAAAATCAAAGTAGCTTTTGGCTTTTATAAAGCCACCAACAGTGCCGAATTTGGAAGAACTATCGTTACATTATAAAAAATATTGTAGAGGGCTAGTCACACGATGCCATAGACATGCAAGACTCATTTCTTAGGAATTAACTTTTTATTACAAAAAGTTTCAAATTTCAACTTTCTAGCTTGAACAGTTAGTAGGATATGAACCAAAGTACAAGACAGACAGACGACAGACGGACCGATACCGATACATCAACCTCGGCATAAAGGTTTTGAGGATAATCTACGAAATCCTAAAAGTGGACATATAGTTAACATATCACCTAAATTGATATTATTTTAATGGATCTATTTAAGAATTGACTTTTTCAAAATAAAAAAAACAGGATGCTAGTGTATCCAGTTAGCCCTTACTAATTATATTGCACTTTAGATAGGTTTTCATAAACATAGAACACTGAATTAAAGCCCATTACTATAAAATTTAATCATTTATCACACTCTTTTATTAGGTTTCACTTGACTGTCAATATTAATCAGACAATATTAAAATGTTGATTTATAGGGTTCAAATAATGTATCTTGAGAAAATCAGCTGTTTATTAATCAATATTAATTAATTTGAACTAATACTAATTAATGATTAAAACCAGCTGATTTTCTCAAGATATATATTATTTGAACCCTACAAATAACATTTTAATATTGTCTGACGCAGAACTTTTTCCGATTTTCCAGTCTGACGCGTCAAAATTTTAGGGTCCAAATAATAAAAAAACGCCCCAAAACTAAAAAAAGTCACAGAGGAAAACGTTGACAGACATGGCCTAAACAAGCTATACAAAAGGGTTTGTAAAGAGTATGTATAAGTGACTTTTTTGCCTATGGGCACCCTGACTATAATCACCTACTAGAGTGATCTAAACCGGTCTTTATTAAATATGTGTTTTTACGACATTAAACAATCATTATTTCTTTTTTCTCTGTGCGAGGCAGTTACAAGAAACTCTCAGTGGAAACAACTAATATTTTCAAAGGGTAATTAAGCCCAAGGAATTCCATTATTTTTTCGTGGCCCGTTTTTTGCCGAGGGAATTTTTCCATGTTTCTTTACCTTTCACCGATGTACTAACTAATACCTTAAGTATAAATGGATCAGGTCGAAAAAGAATAATTGACATCCCTTTACTAATTTACTACCTCATTAAAAATGCGGTTCTGTTAACATTTAAAAAAATATTTGTCTGTCCAAAATGAGAGTTATTGGGTTGATAGTGCGGGAAATCGAGTGACACAGATTGTCCAACCTCTCTGAGGGACAAAACATTTATCTTTGCCTAGTTGGCCAGACCTTTTGTCTGGGGAAATCTCGAGCTAGCATTGGATCAACCCATTTGCTAGTTTTTCCCGAGTTGTCAACGCACTAACTCTCGTTTGGGACAGACTATAGTTACCTTTCTACGGTAAGTGTGAAATCATTGCCAGCCTTGACGAGCGCGTCCTGAGCCTCCTTATGTTTAAGGCTGTAAACATCCAAGTTGTTTACTTTGATAAGAGCATCACCTACCTGGAGACCTGCCTTCTCACTTAATGATCCACCATTCACCTACAAAACACACCAATCAAAATAATTAAATAACTAATTCATTAAAAAAAAAACAAAAAACAAAAACAAAAAAACAACAGATATTACAATAAATAAAACGGGAATAAGGAAGGTTGCTAGCATATTCGCAATTTTGTGTAACCAAAGTTTAAACAGCGGCATATGAAATATCTGCGGTGATTCTAAGAATCCTAGAAAGTATGGTAGAGGATTTGATGGATGTGTAAAAAAAAGAAAGAAAAAAACTCGAAAGAAAACCTCTAAAAAGAAAGATAAATAACAATGTAATAATTTCAAACATTATAGTCCAGAAGATGGCGGGATAATATAGCGGTTAGTTAGGCAAATATTACTCCGAATCAAAGAGGTCACCTATTAAGTGACGAACTACCATCAACTTGAATTTTGATTTACTAACTAATTTCGTACTCAGGATCATGGAAATCAAATTGTCCACCAAAAACGGCGGGACATGGCCGCTCTTCACCGGTTTGTTTTTTTTCAAATGCCTATTGCCAAGCTATGTCCCGCGGACAAACTTAGCCGACCACAAATTCTTAACGGGCACCAAAATATTTACATATACGCAAAATTCTAGCTTGATGTCAGTTGTCAGTCAAACACTTTTTGCACCTCCTCTCCTGGACTATTATGATGTTGACCGACAGCGGTGTAATAAAATGTGGACTTCATACCATTATGGCTTAATCATTTTCCTATTTAAGCTTAAAGTAAATTATGGTCATTATGTCCCTTTTCCTCTTTTTTTATGTCTAAGGAAGCAATGACGAATCATTGAGGAATGAACTAACAGCTGGTAAAAGAGACAGGTGTTTCCTGTTCTTCAAACTTATTTTACAGAGGTTTTTCTTAAGGTTTCTTGATCTAAAAAAGGACTTTACCTGAAGTAGGAATTCTTAGGATTTTTAACAGGTTCATTTAAAAGTAAACCCTTAAGAGTGTTTAGGGATTATTAGTATTAGCCTCTTACGACTTCTAAAAAAAAAACATCATTTTAAAAACCGCTTTTTCAAAACAATCCTTAGGTCAACTTTTTTTTGGAAAAATGAACAGAATTAGATTAAAAAAGGTCTAGACTCTACGTAGTCATTACAAATAATGAACTTGCAGATTATTGTTTTTCCGAAAAAAACCTTGTAGATTTGTCTCGGTTAAGAATAACGCTGTTATTTAACCCTAACAGTAACACGTTATTTTTTAGCGCCTTTTAAATACCCTAGGCTTCCAAGACCTATAAAATGGATGAGGCAGGGAATAGGTTCCTTCTCTTAATATACAAATGTTCATTGCAAAAATACAATGTATTTTAAATAAATAAAAAAAAATATTTTACAGAAATAATTGAAATTATTAAAAATTTTAAATACAGAAATTTTTATTATTAGGTAAGTAACATTCTAGGCTCGAGGGGCCTACAAAACCTTTTTTTTTTTTTTTTTTTTAGTTTTTTGTAAAATACTGACGTTGAAATAGGCGTGTAAATGCGAATTGAGTGATATTGTTTTCATGACAAAATTTTTGAGGAATACCAGAGTTGTTGACCTTGAAAAATTAAAATCGACGAATAGGAGGGGGGATGGAAGCAGCTCGCGAGCTCCGGAGACCCAACATGTTACTCTCAAGTTTAACAAATGCAAATATTTGATTTTTGAATAAAGGAAGTTTTATTTGATTTGATTTTATTCCAAAGATCTCTCGATGGCAATTACCGTAAAAATTTGATTTTTGAATAAAATTTGATGATTTTATTTTACAAGTTAGTGAAACTCCTCTTTGCACAGAACATTTAAAAGTTGAATTTTGCTTAATATCTGATTACTGATTACACATAATATTATCTTATTTCAGAAAATCCTGGGTGTGCCACTATCTTCTTTTATATTCTCACATTTCGCTAATAACAGGGAACTGCACAAAATTATTCAGGAATCAACTTTGTGAGACACGTTTTTTTTTTTAAAAAAAAAAACAACATCATTATGTTATAAAATTAACATTAAAAAAAATTGTATGTTGTATTAGTTTCTTTTTTTTATTCATACACATAATATTACATTTAATTATGTATAATAAACTTTCCCGTTTCTAATTAAAGGTTCAAATCTGTTTAAAATTGAAGGGTTTGCGACTCCTAAACAATTGTTACGTTACCATAATTGTAGTTCATTATTCAAACTTTGTGTATTTATTCGTCTGACTTGAGACCGTTCATTTTAATAATTTTGGTTATTTTATTTATTAAAAAATCACAGGAAAGTACTTTTTAGGGTTTTATACAAGTAATATGCTAAAATAACGTTTTAGCAATTCCTCATACTGCCCTATATTAAAGTAAGAAACAAAAAAAAAAAAAAAATTAAATAGACCCCCTCCCAAAAAAAAAGAAAAAAATAGTATTGAGTAAGGAGAGTAGGGTAAATGTCCCTGGTTCGATTCCTCTGGGGATCACAATGTTTTTTGTTGGTAATAAACATTTATTTTTTAACGTTTGTAAAGTATCGTACTTTAATTTAATTTATAAAGATGGATTTCGAGGTATAATTTGTTAATAAAATAAACTTGTTACTGAGAAAACAAAATCCAGTGGTAGTGTTAATTACATTAGTTTAAAGAGAAGATGCTACAGAGGGCAGCAAACTCACTGATAAGTACTTCTGACCTCACTAGCCGCTCAGGACATTTTTATTATCACTTCTCATGCTCAATTCCTTAAAATAAGTATTCTTAATTACCAACAATTGACTTGTTTAAAGCAATTTTATCTCCACAGAAAAACCGAAACCAAAATATACAAAATTTGTAAATTATGTTATTATACTTTAAAATGACATTTTTGATTTTAATTTTCACTTAAATTATCCTTGAGCGTATTTGGATTACATACTATCATTGTTTTATCTTATTTATTTTGTTGATATACCTAATAATTACATAAAATACGTAGGGCAATCTATTTCTAGTCGGCTAATCTACAACAGTTATCCATACAGTCGATAATCGCTTGACGGCACAAATTCGCTTGTAGTCAGTAAGAACACAATTAAAGTTTATTCCATTAAAGTCGAGTTTTGTTTTAACTGAAATGTTAATATTTCAGTTAGCGTTAGCTTTCTAAGAGTTCTGAGAATTTGTTATTTGTTATTAATAAATAAATTAATCTTATAGTTTATTATATCGTTAGCATTGTTTTTACAAAGATAATTGTTTTGTTTCACTCAGATTATCCAACTTATGCGAAAATATAGCAACTTGGGAGTTATCCTGAGGTTATCCAGTGATATTTTTGTTTGCATAGTTGGCCCTACCTTTGAGACGCCAAAATCTCGAGCTCTCATTAGCTCCCCACCCCAATTTTTCGAATTTGCCGCGCTGTCACTAAAATAATTTTCTTCTGTTGGTTGTTTTATTATTTTTTTTTTCGTTTTCCTTGAGTAAAAAAATGAAAAAATGGTCTTCGTATAAAGTGCGCTTCTAATACGTAATATAATATAGATAAATCTAGAATGAAATAATATTAATCATTTAACATAGAATGTAAATGTAACATAAATTCCCTTATTTAATTTCTCCTAAAGAAAAATACGTTTATAAATAAACCTAAACTGTGTATTTTTATCTTTATAAAATATATAAATGTTTTTCTCGACTGCAAAGTGTCGAACATTTTATTTTTTCTTTCATATGTAAACCTTTTATTTATTTCTTTTTCTGTCTTATCTTCTTCTTGTAGAATCGGTTGTAAATGGGGGAATTCTATTATATAAGGAATGGTTGAAATGAAGGAGAGGAAGGGATGTAGATGCGGGGGCGTCTCACTCAGTGAGGCAGGGGTAAAGATTTTTTTTTTTGGGGGAGTTTTTTTTATGAAAATTTAAAAATAGCTCATTCTAAATGATTCCCTCCTCCAGCCTAGCCATCTGAATCTGGGCCTTCTCACTCACACTTGTATAAAAGCAAGGATATTGGTATTATATGCCGTTATATATATCTTCATACATTTACACACTCAAGATGGGTTCAACAGTTTATTTCCCACAGCCTAAACATGCAAGAACTGTACGCATATACTACACTTTCAATTGAGAGAAGTAGAAAGGATTAAAAATAACTTTTAAATCCGAGATTTATAAAAGGAGATTAAAAAAAAGATCGCAAAGAATGCGCATACAAGATGTGATTTGTCTTTAACAGATTTTGCCAGAAACAAAACATTTGAAAAGTTTGAATAAAATTTGTAAATAAAAAAAAATCCATTGAAATTTTTTTTTATATTACTGTATACGATATCATTGTAGCAATGATAATAATTAATGACCCACTGAGATATTTTTATTTATATTATTTATTCAAGACATATAATATATAGGGGAAATGTTAAGTCTGCTGCATTTTTGGTCTCGTGTCTGTCTGTATGTCGGTGGGTCTGTCCGTCAATATGTTTGCGAACCACTATATCTTAAAAACTTCAGATACGATTTTAATTAAATTTGATTGGTTGGTCATAAGTATCATTAACATATAATATTGCTAAAAAATTAGTGTCGTCCCACTGGGAATCGAAACAGCTTCAGATCTCATTTCAACATTAGTACAATATTAGGGCTCGAGGAAGCTGTGTGTACAATTAGCTGACTATTTTCAAGTTCTTGAAAATTTCCTAAGTGTAGAAGCAATTATTTGAGAAATATTACTAAAAATGAAGTTGTTAACAGTACGTGAAGGATCCGGAATACTGACAAAGAACCACCCATGCTGGTTCATAAAGGATTGTTAGCTCTGAGTTCACCTAGGATTCGTGAGCTGGGTGACTAATAAAAGTCGGCTTAAAGCTGGACTTTAGATAACAATCAGACAAAGCGGAACACATTTTTAACCATATCACACCCATTTCTTTGTTTTTCCTTCTACAAAGAAATGAAATGTCTATAGTATAGTTGATAGCAATCATGGTGTTCTGTGTAATTGTTCTACTACAGTTCTTTATATTATTTATTTTTACATACTTTTCCATGTCTTTGGTTTAATCTTGAAAAGAAACACATTTTTTTCTAGCAATAAATTATTTTACTTGAGCTAGCTGTCTCTGAATAAGGATTAGTATTTTTTTCGTTAGATGCAAAATAAAACTGAGATAAAATGTTAGGATACGTTCAGTTATGTAGATTTAGTTAGGATTGCATTAAAAATGTCCAACTATCAAACCCGATTTTTTTTAAAAAAAAGATTCTTTATTGGTAAAACTGATGAACATGGTTATAATATTAACAACTACCAGGATATAACGATCAGAGATAACAATAGGGCAAGAAAAGTTTGTTTTCATATCTATAAGATTGTTGTTCATAAACATCGACAGACTCGTAGAATTAGTGGACACGTCCGCAGAGATCTATATAGCTTTTAGTCGTAAGACGAACAGAAACCCCCAGAGGAGGTCTGGCACTAAATGTAAACAAACATATACTGGACTGACTCCAGCAGGCCTGACTCGGTCTCTAATGGCATAACTCCAGGCTCTCTCCAACCGTGTTGCGAATGTGTAGACTCCACACATACCGGCTTCGGTACTTGTGCTATATCGGATCTCCGGCATCCTACGGCTTGCTCTAACCCACGCCTAAACGTATTGTAAAACGACTGCGACTCCTTGTCGGAACATTTTACTTGCATTCCATTTGCGATGAAAAGGGGCCGGGTGTGTGGCATTACAGTGAGAGAAGCTTCTAAATATAACAGCTGGATATTGCCCACGATCATGAACTTGACTAGCCCCGGTAACGCCCATTTCATTCATCTTATTAATGAATTGAAACATATATTGACAAGTTACCGACAGTACACATAGCATTAGTTTCTCTGAATCTATTAGCTAACCACTAAATGAAATTATCGATTAAAGAGTTAACTCGGTTAGAAACAATTGTTCGTAACCTGTATAAAAAGATTTTATTGCTGGTGTCAGATTACCACTCGTTATCGTATGGCTGCTTAACTGCTTACCAGAGTTCAGAAACTCCTGAATTTGAAAGTAATTATTATTAAACAAACCAGTTATATTATACTCAATCCTTACCCGCATTTAAGGTAAAAGTCAAATGGAAGATTTATATTTTCGCAGCCTACAATTATTCATTCTGATTATAATCCAAGTAAAAAAGTTGACACAGTTTTTGTAAAGCTGCATACTTTTAATATTATTAAATAAAAGTTAAAATAAACTGAGCTCGGTTCTTTGTTTCAAAAGGACATCAGTTCAGTAATTTTTTCTGAGATAATGTGATAAAAATTGCTTTTTTGAGTTTTGATAAATTTGAGTTTCATAGATATAGAAAAAATTGGTCCGAGACAACTCAAACTAACATTCTCATATAATCTGGAGTCTCAGAAACGTTTTGTTTTCGATTTTCAACAAAATTTTCGACAATATCTCGGAAACTAGATTTGTTCCGGGAAAACAGCTTATATCGTTAGATTCGTATTTAAAAAAAAAACGAAATTCGTTAATATTCGTAGACTACAATTTAGAATTTTTAATCAAAACGTTTTGGAGAAATCACTTTTGTGATCCATCAAAAATACTAAAATAAAATCTTTGTGCCATCACAATACTCTCTCTCTATAGGTTAATTACCAATCAACCTATAAATGATACAATCATCGTGGTTTCCCTAACAAATCCTCAGCTTTCGTTTTTTACTGTAAGATAATTTAATGAAACCTTGTTTCTAATTGTCATAATAATAAAATACATTTTATCTAATTAATAGTATGTCTTTTTTAGGGAATATAGTATTTAATTAATTTATAGATATAAAACTTTTATGAGAATAGATGTCATTGATTTCATTAGCTATACTAAATATATTTGCTTTTTATTATTTAAATAATTAACCACCTCACTGATTCGGAGTGAGCCTCAGTAAAAGGAGTTTAAAGTAAAAGACTTGTGTATGAATAATAAAGATCACTATGAATGCAAAAACAAGATCGTTTATTCAAATCGTCCTTGAAATCAAATTTACATTGCTGGGGTTTAAATCATTTCAATAATCTTAGATCGTATAAAAAGAAAAATAAAATTAGAAATAAAACGTTTGATTAGTTCTTCAATTAAAACTCTATTTAATAGGAACAGCTTCTAAAGTAATTAAGATAACATTATAAATATGGAGGTGTTGTCTCTGCATTGTTCTCTTTGTATCCGAATCTTTTGGAGGACAAATGTTTTTATAAAATGTTTTAAGATAGTTTGATAGCCGAGGATTTTAAGACGTTGGAATTCCTTTATAGGTGAGAGCGGAAGTGTATATTAGTGACATCATTTTGAAGCTTTGATGTCGGGGTGTTTTATTATTTTCTCTTTATTTACGATGATGGATAACTGGTAACACTGCTTAGTGACTAGTGACCGTGAGCTATCCTTAATGTTTAGTTTACGAATTTTTTTTTTTCTTACTATTTTTATAATGTAATTTAATACGTTTAACTTACATATTTCATTTTTTACACTTCACTCTAGTTAATTGGAGCGAGCTAAGTAGATCTTGCGATTAACGTGAACACGCGGCCTGTGGTATGTGGTTGAAGACTTGCTTTCCCATTTTTCTTAAATTAAACTTAAGCTTGTCTCAATGTTAAAAAATAACAGATCCGATAATTTAGTATATTCTTGTATAATCAGCGTTTAAAGTTCACTCGAAAGTCTGCACTTATTAACAAAAAAAAAATTGACTTCGAAAGTATGATATTTGTTAAAAACTCTGAATCATTTACCAAATCAAGATGTTTTAAAGTTAGTTATAGCAATTTGAAAAGTTCTTAAAAATAAAGAATATGTGTGAGGCTCTCACGCATTAGAAGTGAAACTTAAGTTCCAGAATGCATTGCTCTCTTTCATTTTTTGACGAATTTATTATTTCAGGATTAAGGAATGGTTAAGGGAAATTTAATTGAAAAAAATACTGCTACGGTAAGGTAACCACATTTATTCCAATAAAAATAAATGTTTGTTCTGATTTTCTGGTCTTTAAATAGATATAATACAATTAATCTTTAAAAATGTTACACTTGGACGAGTCTCGAATCGCAAACTTCGTTACACGAGTCACTCTATGAAAAAAAATCACTCTACCGCCGCCAAAGAAGTTTCACTTCAAAAATTTTACAACTTTATATTTTCCAAAACAATATGGCGTTATTCTAGCTGCACGTGATTCTTGATTTGATTTAGTAATACCCTCTGCTAGAAAGAAAGCTCTCACTATGAGAACTTAGAACTTTACAATAATTTATTGTATGGATAGGAACTGTAATATGAGTAAGTACTCATATTACAGATGATTAAGCAATTGCTTTTTAATTCTATCAGTTTTAGTTTTAGCTCACGTCTCCTCCTATTGGTGATTTAAATATCCTTTCAGGCAACCAAATTCTACCCTAAAGCTGGCTTTAAAGTTGTAAGATCTTTCAACTTTTAGAAAAATTTTAAAAAATCTGAGCCAAAAAACCATAATTTTATTCATTTTTGACTTAAAATCATTTATATAAACGAATAGTGTCCCGACGAGGAGATGTCTCACCTCGAAATGTTATTGCTAAGCAAGGCAACCATATTTTATTTTTCCTATAAAAATAAATGTTTGTTTTTATTTGTTCTCGTCTTAAAATAGATAACTTATCAAAATAGAGATCTAAATTAAATAATTTACCTAATTTTACTTTATTGAGTATAAAATTAAGCCCGTTGCCACTGCCACATCCCTTACGACTCTTACGATCCCTAACGACCCTTACGACCCCTTACGACCCCCCCTTACGAATCCTCTTACGATCCCTTACGACCCCTTATGTACATAAAAGATAATAAAATACATTTTGTAAATTATTATAACAAAATAAGAAGAACCGAAAAAATAATTTTTTTAAATCAAAATATTTAATCAATTTTACCAGAATAGGTGAGCATTGTTTATTATCGATATAATAGGTACATTCATGCAGTAAACAAGATCGTTTTGCGTCTTTCAAACAGCGATATGTTCCTTTTATGACCTTGATTTCAGTGTCTTAAAAGTTGTTTTAGTTTATGGACTTTCACCGTCACCGTTACGACATATAATTATTTACATGTTAAAAATATTTTCCTTTTTTCTTTTACGAATATTAATTTTTGGAAGGCACAAAAGAATTACCAAGTACTTAATTCTTAAGTTTTGAAGCAATAAGAAGAAGCACTCAAATGGTCAAATCTCAAATGTCATGTATACTATGTATCGATAATACAAAATATCACATGTATAATACAAAATACAGCAGTAGCAGTAAACGGTAAACGTATAAAAGTTGCCTAGCATTTAAGTTTCGTAACATTCCAAAAGCTAAATATAATTTCTTAATTATTTAATTACTTTAGTCCTTGAAATTATTGGAAGAACTTAAGTAATACATACATTTAATTTAAAATATGTAAAAACAAATTTATAGTTAAATTAACCTAAAACTATAGAATTTATTAAACGTAAATATGCAATCTAGTCCATGAACCGGCTAACAACTCATAAAATTTACTAATTAAAGATTTACGATTCATTAAATGGAACCAAAGCATTTCAGAGTCAAGGACAAGAGTTACAGTTGTAAAGAGGGGAAAAAAGACAGAAAATAAGGAATAATTATTATTACACTTGGTAATCCACGACTAGATAGCAATTCAACAAACTACAACTCTATGTATAGTTTAACTGTGTCGATAACAAGAAAATATGCGATAATCGTGCAATTATAACTTAAGCGATACTATTTTTCTGTAAAACACTAATCACTGTCTTACCCTAGCCACTATAATACAAAAAATCGAAAAACAATTTTTCATATGCCAAGTTAAACTTTATTTAAATCCTATAATATCTAATTTAATTAATACACGATTAATCGTCAATCAACAAAGCGTCCGATTAATCAGATTTATTTTCATTGGAAACTAGATTTTTTTCCCGTAAAAACAAATTGTATGATTATAAATTCGTGTTTAAATGGACTAAAATTAAGTATTTATTACCAAAATCGAAACCGTTTTCGAGAAAACCGACAGAATTTAAAAAAAAAAAACATTTTATATAACTCAGTGGACCTCAAAACGTGTAAATCCATTGAGATTTTTAAACATAATATATTTTAAATCAATGTAATTTTGCGCCATCAAAATAATTTCTCTCTTCATGAACTACGTGTAAGACTGTAAAAATATGTGCATTTAGAAAAATACTTGTTTGAGCTGGGTTGGTGTACTAATTTTTTAAAAATAAAAAATATCCTGTTCATTTTGCTGTAACCATTGTGATAATTTTAATATTTTTATTATTAGGTACACGTTGTTTTTATATGGGAACTGTTATTAACGTATGAACGTTTGTTCTTGTTTTAAACTTAATTTGGGATCATAGAAATAAACCCTTATATTATAAGATATATGTAATTATTTTTTATAATACAATTTCTTTAGACAGTTTGAAATAGCAAAATTGATCCATTTAACCGATGTCAGAAACTTTATTTTGTTAGCATCAGTGAATCAATGTAGAAACGTATATTACAAGAAACCTATGTAGTTAGAGACATATTTGTTTTTGTTTTTTACTTAAAGATTTCTATTTTTTTTATTTTTTAGTAGATCATAAACGTAGGGTTCAATTGTTTAGTAGATCATAGGGTTCACTTATAATATATTTATATTATATAAATATATTTCTTGTTATATTATTAGTGAAGAGATATTACTTTACATATCTTATGTGTAAAGCCATTTAAACCTAAAACCTTATTAGACTGACGTTCCGCACGAGATGATTTTGCTGAAGTCATCTAAAACGCACCACGATGTTTAACTCCCCACTGAGGATGTCGTCGGTTATTATCGGAAAACAAATACTTTCTTGAAAAGTCAAGCATAAATTTTCTACTTTATGCAATAAATTTTAACATTTTATCTACACATAAATGATTAACCATTTACAAAAGTATAAGAAATCTTCTAGAATAAGCTAATTACAGNCCTTATGTACATAAAAGATAATAAAATACATTTTGTAAATTATTATAACAAAATAAAAATCGAAGAACCGAAAAAATAATTTTTTTAAATCAAAATATTTAATCAATTTTACCAGAATAGGTGAGCATTGTTTATTATCGATATAATAGGTACATTCATGCAGTAAACAAGATCGTTTTGCGTCTTTCAAATAGCGATATGTTCCTTTTATGACCTTGATTTCAGTGTCTTAAAAGTTGTTTTAGTTTATGGACTTTCACCGTCACCGTTACGACATATAATTATTTACATGTTAAAAATATTTTCCTTTTTTCTTTTACGAATATTAATTTTTGGAAGGCACAAAAGAATTACCAAGTACTTAATTCTTAAGTTTTGAAGCAATAAGAAGAAGCACTCAAATGGTCAAATCTCAAATGTCATGTATACTATGTATCGATAATACAAAATATCACATGTATAATACAAAATACAGCAGTAGCAGTAAACGGTAAACGTATAAAAGTTGCCTAGCATTTAAGTTTCGTAACATTCCAAAAGCTAAATATAATTTCTTAATTATTTAATTACTTTAGTCCTTGAAATTATTGGAAGAACTTAAGTAATACATACATTTAATTTAAAATATGTAAAAACAAATTTATAGTTAAATTAACCTAAAACTATAGAATTTATTAAACGTAAATATGCAATCTAGTCCATGAACCGGCTAACAACTCATAAAATTTACTAATTAAAGATTTACGATTCATTAAATGGAACCAAAGCATTTCAGAGTCAAGGACAAGAGTTACAGTTGTAAAGAGGGGAAAAAAGACAGAAAATAAGGAATAATTATTATTACACTTGGTAATCCACGACTAGATAGCAATTCAACAAACTACAACTCTATGTATAGTTTAACTGTGTCGATAACAAGAAAATATGCGATAATCGTGCAATTATAACTTAAGCGATACTATTTTTCTGTAAAACACTAATCACTGTCTTACCCTAGCCACTATAATACAAAAAATCGAAAAACAATTTTTCATATGCCAAGTTAAACTTTATTTAAATCCTATAATATCTAATTTAATTAATACATGATCACAAAGCGTCCGATTAATCAGATTTATTTTCATCGGAAACTAGATTTTTTTCCCGTAAAAACAAATTGTATGATTATAAATTCGAGTTTAAATGGACTAAAATTAAGTATTTATTACCAAAATCGAAACCGTTTTCGAGAAAACCGACAGAATTTAAAAAAAAAAAACATTTTATATAACTCAGTGGACCTCAAAACGTGTAAATCCATTGAGATTTTTAAACATAATATATTTTAAATCAATGTAATTTTGCGCCATCAAAATAATTTCTCTCTTCATGTACTACGTGTAAGACTGTAAAAATATGTGCATTTAGAAAAATACTTGTTTGAGCTGGGTTGGTGTACTAATTTTTTAAAAATAAAAAATATCCTGTTCATTTTGCTGTAACCATTGTGATAATTTTAATATTTTTATTATTAGGTACACGTTGTTTTTATATGGGAACTGTTATTAACGTATGAACGTTTGTTCTTGTTTGAAACTTAATTTGGGATCATAGAAATAAACCCTTATATTATAAGATATATGTAATTATTTTTTATAATACAATTTCTTTAGACAGTTTGAAATAGCAAAATTGATCCATTTAACCGATGTCAGAAACTTTATTTTGTTAGCATCAGTGAATCAATGTAGAAACGTATATTACAAGAAACCTATGTAGTTAGAGACATATTTGTTTTTGTTTTTTACTTAAAGATTTCTATTTTTTTTATTTTTTAGTAGATCATAAACGTAGGGTTCAATTGTTTAGTAGATCATAGGGTTCACTTATAATATATTTATATTATATAAATATATTTCTTGTTATATTATTAGTGAAGAGATATTACTTTACATATTTTATGTGTAAAGCCATTTAAACCTAAAACCTTATTAGACTGACGTTCCGCACGAGATGATTTTGCTGAAGTCATCTAAAACGCACCACGATGTTTAACTCCCCACTGAGGATGTCGTCGGTTATTATCGGAAAACAAATACTTTCTTGAAAAGTCAAGCATAAATTTTCTACTTTATGCAATAAATTTTAACATTTTATCTACACATAAATGATTAACCATTTACAAAAGTATAAGAAATCTTCTAGAATAAGCTAATTACAGTAGAGCGTCAATTATCCGAACGTCAGTTATCCGAACATTCAATTATCCGAACTGGCTTCATGAGGAAAAAAAAATTAAACCGCTCAATTAATTCCTAGAAAAAGCGGTGTTAGCTGTATAAAGGGATTCCAGATTTCGATGAATTGAGTTTGACGGGGCTAACATTAACATTTGTTTACTAAAAACTAACTTTTTTTGTGTACGTAATTTGTGGAATCATTTGCAGAATTTTTCCTCTTACCTATCCATTCTGTTGCTCGGTTATGTCAATCATTAATTTAAACTGTATTAGTTAGTGGTCAGATATTTCAAGTAAGACTTAGGACATGTCGACAAAATGAAAACGAGTAGTGCTTTCGTTAAAAGATAAAATGGAAATTATTACG
>KZ651470.1:102998-113801 GCA_001010745.2 Gerris buenoi | reverse complement strand
TACAGGTTTCATTTTTTGCTTGTCTGAAAGCCAAATAAATGTCCTAAAACTTCGTTTCTTATGGCTTTTCTCGTAGGTGAGCGGTTTTATGCCGATATTGGGCCCGAAACAAGAGCAATATTTAAAATTTCCATTTTTTTTTGGAAAAACTGCCAATTTTCTAAGAGTCATATCTCAGTAACTATTGGACGATTAAAGTAGCCATTGAACGTAAAAGGAAGCCAATTAAATTTACTACAAGTTTAGTTCTTACGACGTTTCTCGAAGGTTAACGGTGTTATGCCGATATTCAGCCCAAAACGAAAGCAAAACTTAAAATTTTAATTTTTTTGAAATAATTGAACATTTTTGACGTATCATATCTCGAAAAGTATTAGTTTTGTAGAGCTCAAATTGGGCTTATGCTGCTACAAATTTACTGCTATTTACGATCCCGTCATCGCACCTATCTCTTAACCCTAATATTCGAAATTATACTCAGTAATTCATAAGTCGTAGAAATCGAATAGTAAACTTATGAAGTTAATAAGTTGTTTTTTTACAACTAATACTAAATATAAAAAATGCCGCCCCAAATTATGTGCCGCCCGGTGGGGACCGCACCCACCGCACCCCCCTAGGTACGCCACTGACTAAATTCATTGTTTACATGCATTAAGTCGCTAAAAATTTAGTTAAAATTTAGTTAACCACTTAACAACTTAATACGTGTAAATCGGCCTTAAGTTTGTGTTTATTATTTGTTGCGTTTTTACGCTACAACAAGTTCTCTGTGAAGAGGTTACATTCCTTTCTTTTTTCCACTTTTAACACGGCACTAATTTACTTAATCCACTTTTATACGGTTTATCGTTCGTTCCTTTCGGTAAACTGGATTTGGAGCTTCAATGCTCTGATAGGTTTTCTTCCAAGCTTCTAAATCTTGAAAAGTAACTTGACGGTACATTATCGAAGGAATTTAGCTAATACCGTACCTCACCGAGGAAAATATATTAACATTCAGTCATTGAAGAAAAAAACAATTAATTTAAATCTAATTAACAGGAAATAATCTAATTTAGTTTTTAATCCCAGTCGAATGCATTTATCGAAATATTTTTTTAAAATATAAAATCATTTGTGCAGGAGGAGAACACAGAATTCTGCAAGAGTAACGAGTAACAAAAAAAATGTTGCATTCTACCAGCAACAGAGAAGAACTCGAATTACCTGCGTCGAGAATTCTTTACCAAAGAAGAATATAGTTAACGGCCATCCAACCACCTTCGAATTTTTATTAAAAACATCACTAACTTTCAAAACGATCTAAACGAAAGCAAAGTATGACTTCATACATTAATAAAAATTAAAGTATTATGTAATATTTTATACGTTTATCAAGTAATTTATAAATGCATAAACACATAAAACTTTTTTACTTATTAAAAAAAAAAGGATTTATGAGTCTCAGAAGGTGGCACGCGACTCAAGATACCTGTCTGACCATGTCAGTGACAAGAACATAACTTATGCCAATAAGTCGGGAAAGAATAAATATAAATCTACTAAATAAAAGGTAAAAATAATCGATCTGATAAATCGAACAAAACGTTTTTTATAATATAAATATTGATAATTCTGCATTAAAATCTTATTTAATTCATTTCTTATTATTCAACAGGTGGTTGTTTTTGATTATCAACAAAATCAGATTTATTTTCATATATAAACCACATTTATTCCAATAAAAATACATGAAGGTTTTAATTTGTTGGTCTTCAAATAGATATAATAACTTATCTAAATTAATTTACTTATAATTTTACTTTATTTTCTAAAGTTAAAATTAAGCCCGTTGCCACGGCCTTAACGGCTAGTTTATTTTACTTGAATAGATTATCTTGGTATAGAACTCAATAGGTTTGTTCCAACAACACTTCAAACTAGTTTGAAACTCTCCGACGCATGCGCATCGGACCAAAATTGAGCTCTTGTAGCTTAGCGTATGTGCATACGTCGGACAGTTTCAAATTAGTTTTAAGTGTTTTTGGAACAAACCTAATGATTATCATAATTTATTCCAATTTTAATAGATAAAGTAATCTTAGTATGACACTCAATGACTATCATCATTTATTTCATTTGAATACATGAAGTAGTCTTATTTATTATAAGTATGCTTATGGCTATCGTATTGAAATAGTCTTATTATGGCTGTCAAAGATTATCATCATTTATTTCAAGGAGTATTAATATGAAATAATATTGGCAGTAGTAGACTTATTACTAGAAGGTGACTAATTTTTCTAGATGTGAATTAAAAGTCAAAGGTATAGTATATGAGCTCGGATTAGAACCGAGATGATAGAGATTTCTATTTTCGAAGCCTAGTTATGAGAGATGTAGGAATCCCTTGGCACCCCATAACAAACCTCCAGCTTACGTTTACACCTTTCGCCACACCCCCAACTTTAATAGAATAAATGAATCAACATGTTTTAAACACAATTATATTTTATTTTAGTATTGTAATTGTACAATACTAAAATGCGATTTATACATAAGTTAAGGTTAAATGCTATGAAGTTATGAAAAAAAAAAGTTTTGAATTTAAATGTAGGAATAAATAAAATAAGAACAATTCCGTCGATAAAATATTAAGTTAAAAAATATGCGTATTTATTTATTTATTTATCTATTTTATAATTAAGTGATATATTTAGGGGCTAGAACGGATATAAACAAATCAGGGGCCAGTTAACCCGACAATTAGTTACAGTTACTTTAAAAGAGGTCATTTTTAAACTAAAAGATATACCATTAATTAATATTAGTTTTTACATTTTATATATTTATATTTATATATTGTATATTTAACCACGGTCATTTACATTTACTTCCAGTTTTAGCATTTTAAGCTTTTCCTTTTCATTCCTCTTTTCCATAGCTTCACAATCCTAGTACTTTTTTGAAAAATGTGAGGTGCAACACTTTTTTCCCTAAAATGTTATTAAGAAAATTCTTTAGTGACTCATTTCAGACAGTATTTAACATCTAAAATATATTACCTTCGATGCTTCTACATTTCGTTCGAAGTGCACCTCAGGGAAAAAATAAATAAAACTCTAATCTAATAAAACCAAAACAATACAAATATAATTTGTCAAATTCAAATTAAAAACTAATTAACATTTACCTTACACCATCTATTCAATTATATATTTAAAAATAGTTTTTTATAATTGCCTAGAGATTCGTTAAGCTAAATTATATGTTTTTAAACTAGTAAAAATAATTTATATGAATCATATTCATAATATTTTAGTCCATACAGAACACCTAGTACAATTTATCTAAATTTTTCTGACGTTTATGAAAAAAAGAAGGAAATATTGTACAAGGAACATCTGTCATTACTGCTTGTGAGTTTCAAATAAACCTATAAATCTATAGAGGGAAAAAGAGAAAGTTGGAAACAATCCAAAAATCTATTCTTCATGCGCGCCCTATTTTCAAACAATTAAGTAAAGCTTTCATGTGGTTTATCCTGTAACACTAGACAGCCAGACAGCCAATAGTGATGTCTGATGACGTTAGAGAGCGATTCAAGTGCTCTTCCTGTTAAGTATACACTGTAAACAATGCCACCTTGATAATAATATTCAAATCTTACTTATGAAAATGAGAGTTTCCTCGTACCGAGAAATTTGTAATTTACTACTCTAGATATAGAATTGAACCTTGTTGCAGCATTTTATCAACGATTCAACTCAATATGACATTATATCGATCATTAAGGCATCATAGGCACAAGAAATATAGCATTAAAAACTCACACAGTGATGTTGTTATAGAGAGTGATTCAAGTGCTCTTCCAGGTAAGTATCAAGGTAACACTGTAATGTAAACAATGCCACCTTGATAATATTAATTAAATCTTACTTATGAAAATTAGAGTTTCCCAGTAACGATAAATTTGAAATTTACTACTCGCAGTTGACATCTCAATAAAACATTTTATCAATAAGACATCTCAATATAACATTATATCCATCAATAAGCCCAAAGGCATCACAGATACAAGAAATATAACATTAAAAACTCACACTCAAAACTTGACAAGTAAATGTACATCTACTCTGTAAGATAATTAATTACATATTTAAAAAAAAAAAAAATAGATATTTTCTCTATTAACATACATTCAAAGTGTAAATAATAAGTTAACATCCTATTTTATTGATAACCTTTATGCTGGAGATATCTTTTTCATGTTTTATGTTTTATACAGGTACTTAAATGAGATTTGATCATAACTCAATTTTGAGCTGTTGAAGGACATTTCATGCTATGATGCGACCTTCACAAAGATGACATTATTTCGTCAAAATATAATACTTATGTATAAAAATATATATATTATGTACGTGCAAAAAACAAAGCAAAATGTAATGTTTTCTTTATAATCTTGTCGAACAACCTATTTCAATACCAATTTTAACTTTTCAATTTTAAAATTGTATTTATCACAACCCTTTTCTGACCCATTTAAATGCAGAATAGAAAAGAGTAGCTACATTTTCCTGAGTTATATGTATAAGTGGGAGCCAGAGTGACCGTGTGCATTATATTACCTTCACGTCCGCTATCTTTGAATCAAAGGCGGCACAAGGTCGTGGGTTCGATCCCAAACCGTGGTGTTCTAATTTATATGGCTCACTAATGATCATACCTAACTCGCTTCGGGGTTAGTAAAAAGGGCCTAAAAATGCCTAATTGCTAGGTTCGAAACAAGTGGTTCGTCCTACTCGTCTAGTACTCTTACTACTACTATAATATTATGTATGCAAAAATATAGAAGTTAGAACAAGGCTAGACAGTCAGGCAGACAGACCTGCGCGTGCCCACGCGCAGGTGCCACTCGCGGGCTCCTCACGACCTATGTCCTATTTCGCCAAAGCAAAGCATAAAATGCAACAAAAACAAAATTTTAAGAAAATTTTTCAGGTTTTGAGGTATGATTTTATAAAACATTTTTGGCATTTAAATTTACATAAAAATTCAATATAGCTACTTTATACAAATCACATTTACCTAATTTATGAAAAAGTTTAAGTTTAGATATTTAAAAGATACCTTGAAAACAAATTTATTCTAAAAAAAAGTGCAAAAAGATAATTGAAAGAAAATAAAATTTTTAAGAGTATTCAATGAAAATTGTGGAACTAAACAAATACATATATAAATCAATCGCATAAAATGAAATCATAAAATATCATTTTTATTACTCAACAAATTTGTTTTTGCATCGTGTAGGACTTCATTGATGCATAACTAATAAGCCTAAAATTAAAATTATTATTATAAATGTACAATTATGTTTGATGATGGATTTTGATCTTTAGTAAAGAAGTTTAATAAAAATAAATACTAAATAAAAAATGGCAAATTTAAATTTGAAATACATCTGAAAAAAGTACTATCTTTAACTACTTTAGTTGAATTTTTTTTTTCTAAATTAGATTTGTAAAAGTCAATTGCATCAATATATTTTTTAAGGCTTCAAATATTGGTAAACCGGTCGGGACTAATGCGATGTAGGTCCAGGAAGACTGAAAGTCAAGGACGTAAGAATCATATTTACATAAATATGTTATCATCCAGACGTCTTACGGTTTTTGCTTTTAAGTTGGAATTTTAAACTTCAGTTTATAATTCAAACTATAAATAAAACATAAAAGGAAAACATAATGTAAATTTTAAAATCACTAATAATAATGTCTGCAACAATTTTTTTTTGTAACCTCGAAATATCTGAATCTTTAAATTACATTTTACGTTTTATTCATTCATTGAGAAAGTGAAAAATAATTTTTGTGTTGTCATTCATACTCGATGGAATTTTAAATTAGTTACTATAGAAAATAGTTGAATAATTCATACTTTACAGTTCATATGTTTTGAATTCTTGTTAAATAATGATAAGGTGAAATCCGTAACTAATTTAAATTTTGGTTAAAATTTATTCCATAAATACAAAAAAGAATGAGGGCATTCAGTTCGATAAATCAGAATATAACTTTAAATCTATTTATTTTATCTAACTATATTTTTTTACGATATAGTTAATTTAAAAAGTTGATAAAAGCAAAGAATAATAAGGGTTTTAGTCTAATCATATAGTTATTTATAATTGGTTTAAAGATGCCGATGTTTAAAAATGGGCACTTCTTTAGACTGTTACTCCCCTTATAAAAGAACAGAAGGGAAAGGGAGTAAGAATTTAAAGAAGGTGTACGGAATGTTTTTCTTTAGATTGTTACTCTCCTTATAAAAAGTACTCTCCTTGAAAATAGTCCTATGGTCCCAAAGTACATTGATAGACTAAACATCCCTTTGTCTTAATAGTTTTTTTGACAAAAGATGGCATAAATAATAGTGTTCAGACGTAGTCTGAGATTTTCGGGTGCGGACCCCCCCCCCCTTTTCGTCGAAACCGTCTCGCACCATCTTGGAGTCATTATTATAACACAGTCCACTCGGTAAGTACGATCGTCGAATAACTTGTACGAAGTATNATCATTTTATTTCTCCACCTCGTTTTGCCGCCCCCCAGGCGTGCCGCCTGGGGCGCTTGCCCCCCCTAGCCCCCCCCCCCTAGATCCGGCACTGCTTACAGTGAGTGACTTATTCACTTTTTTAAACAAAGTAACAATACTTTATAGAGAAATAAATATACTCCCCGACAAAATTAACGCATCACCTTTAATTTCCCTGTTTCGACTATCTCTAATTTATACTAATGATCAATGATTCATTATTCATCATCTCATTTCAATCATCACCTTTAATCATATTTAATCATCATCATTAACTATATTTAATCATCATCAATAATTATATTTAATCATCATCATTAATGATTAATGATTCACTGTTATTTGCAATTGATTAAATGAGAGTTCTCACGTAGTTCTTAATTAATACAGTTGTTTGTTTGTGTCAATATGAATAGACCTCCTAATTTAACTACGGAGGAAGCGATTAAAGCCCTAGTGTTGGGATAAGAAAGGCTTTTCTCGTAGGGTTGGTTGTCGACTAGGAGTGCATCTCACTACAATCGGCCAAGCTTTTCGGCGGCCCAGGAGATAATGTTAAAAAACAGGCTGACTATAACATCAAACTAGAATTTTTGGACAAGNTAAAAAACCAATGGTTGCTTTTATAAATAAATATATCCAAAGGGTTCAGTTAAGATAGGCATTTCTTTAGACTGTTACTCGCCTTATATAAACTGAAGTGTGATATTCCTTTGTCACTTAGTACATTGGGCTAAATATGCCTTTGTCTTAATAGTTACTTAGTCAGTCATTTATACAGTCTAAAAAATAGTGGAGTAACAATCTAAAGAATTACCAGATACTCAATATGTGATATATTTGTTATTTGCATTGTTTATATCATACACATAAATCTGCTGGTTAAGGAGAGATATATGGACGAAATTGGTCAGTTCTCAGGGACACTGAACTTTAAGATCATGAAGATAAATCATAGCTTATTTGGTGTCTTGACTGTAATTGTAAAAATAAAAATACACTGTGCAATTAATCAGCTGATAATTTGAACCGATTTAACGCTACGTTAATGTATTGCAAACGATTTATCAAAAAAGTTTTTTATAAGCGAGATCTCTGCATATACTTTCAATTACACATATTACGAAATAGTGAGTTCTAAATAGAATATTGAAACAGTGGTTGCATTCGTGACATATACTTATGTACTAGTTTCATATTTACTTTATTTGTCATAGATTCAAAAGGTGAATCACAATTGCAAATCTATTAAAAGTATTAGCTAATTTATACATCGTCCCGACAAATAATAATTAAATCTAACTCATTCAAAGATGCAGAAATTTGTTGACTCAATAAAAAAATGTAGATTTTAAAATGTTTTAAATATAGATCTGTCCTAGATTGGCCGTAGCTATCGAAATCTATTTTTCTTTCAGGCATGAGGGTGGGTTGGGATCTGGAATAAATGGTTGCGACCTTATGCCAAATACATTCTCTGCTCTGTGAAGCTTCTACTATGTTTAGCAAAAGCTAAAAAAAGGGGAAAAGAAAATAGTAACAAATTATACTCGTATATGTTGCACGGTCGATAAATTTTTAATGGTTTAATTTATCAAGGGAAGGTAAATTTTAAAAAAATACCTGTTACTTCTTACGTATACTTAAAACAAAAGTCTTCGGGGATAATGTAAAATGTAATGCAATGGTTATTTTATCATTAAATAACATAAGAATAAATTAATTTTGATTGTTTAAATACACATAGTGAAAAGTAATTGTTCCAAACTGCTGTACCTTAGGTCGTAAAATGGAATTAACCCTGACATAGATTCAGTTGACAACATCAATTTGGACCAAAGCAAATTTCTTCTTCGAATTACTTTCACAGCAAAGTCATCACTCGGAAAATTGATTTTTTGCAGGTATAAATGGAATACAACAGCGAACAAACCACCAAAACAAAGTCTAGCCGAAACAAAATATACTAAAATTACAATTTAGACAGTTCAAATGAGTAAAAGGCGTCGGCTGGAGGAAATCCGGTCAGGGTTCGTGATATAGACATAAGGTTAGATTTCTGCTGATGGACTATAAATATAAGAACAATGTGGCAAATATCTCGGTTTGCCAATTTGGCACAAACTAGTTCGCTAGACTTCTACAGACGATTTCGTCAGCTTTTCCAATGTACAATAACAACCCACCTTACTTAAAGTGTTATGTAAAAATACCTGACATCTTCTACAACACACTATCTTATGCCTTCATAATTTGACGTGATAATCGATTGACGAAATACAAAATAATTGTGAAATCAACATTAATAATAGATAGTTTTAAGATTTAATTAAGAATTGTTTATGCCTGTTACTTAGTACAAGTACAATAATTTATATTTAAATATATTAATCTGAATTATTATTAGACGCTATATAGATGCATGATAAATGGTTTGATAGATAGCTATCAGTAAGCTACATTTTAAAGTCGATCACAAACTCTAATGCTATATAATAATGCTATCAATCACGTCCGTCAGAGTTTATATTATTTTATTTATATATTATTTTACTAACATTCCGCGCTAGGAATCACATCTTTAAAAATATAACGTCAATGAGTGAGAGCATAAAACAAGAGTGGATAGTATTTTTATATTAATAGCAATAAATCGTTCATCGATTACCAAAATCACTAAAGAAAATGTAAATTTGTATAAGACTACTTTTGACAAACCATCCAAATTAAATTAAAATCAGATGAGTGCCTTTAGAATATATAGATGTAAAAAAATTAATGTTTGTATGCAAGTGGAAAAGAAACACAGGTTATATAATACCAACAAAGGGGCTAATTATGGCCTACCATCCAAATTTCATTAAAAAGAGGACGAGTAATTTTTAAGAGATGTTGGTTCGCAAAAATTGAACGACAGAAAGACATGGGACCAAAAACGTTTTCTGATATCTAAAACAGATTTCTGTCTTGGAATTTTTTTGTTCTTCAAAACAATCACATAGTTTTCGTTACCTTCGGTAAGCTCAGAAGCAAAATTGTATATAAAAGGAAACAGATGCAACAAAACAATTAGTCATATTTTTGAAATTAAAACTATTAAAATGAAGATAATATCATGTTATTGCTTCTAAATTATCATTTAGATTTAGAAAGTGTATAACTTGACCTACGCCAATGAAAGCATAACATTGAAACATGATAACCCACGTGATTTATCTAATTCCAAAGTTGCAGTCTAGCGTCTAGACGTATAGGCGCAGATATATGACAGCGAAACGAGAAATGATTTTATATAATACCGTATGACCTAGGCTTAAACAGTTTATTTTACTTGTATCTAAAAGTGAGACTGATGGGACATAATGTTTAAAGTATGTCACCAGTACCTTTAATATAATGTTTCTCGAATAAAAGACTGCTTCGCAAGTACACCGACCTCGACATTTTACATTGAATGATACTTTACATTTGGAGACACATGAATAGATTTAAAACTTTAAAAAGAAGAAAAAGAGAAGGTAATAGAAGTCCTGCCAGGACACCAGGACGCCAGGACTACAGGATTAAGGACTTGTAAGCGTGGTTTATATCACCGCAAGAGAGATGGATGTTCATGTCCTTCACGTCCTCTATCTAAAGAAGAACAAAGCTTAATAAAACCATCTCAGGGGAAAAAATTAACTATAGTAACTTATAGCGAGTGACTTATTCACTTTTTCAAATAAAGCATACTTTATATTAAGAGTGATAATTCCAATACTTTATAGAGAAATAAATACACTCCCCGTAAAAATTAACGCACCATTATACCTTTCCATTATACCTTTATATTTCTCTGTTTCGACTATCTCTAATTTGTACTGATGATTAATGATTCCATTATTCATCATCATTATCATCATCTTATTTCAATCATCACCGTTAATTATATTTAATCATCAACATTAACTATATTTAATCATCATCATTAATGATTAATGATTCACTGATATTTGCAATTGATTAAATGAGAGTTCTCACGTAGTTATTAATTAATACAGTTGTTTGTTTGTGTCTGTGTCAATATGAATAGACCTCCTAATTTAACTACGGAGGCAGCCCTAGTGTTGGGATAAGAAAGGCTTTTCTCGAAGGGTTGTTTGTCGACTAGAAGTGCATCTCACTACAATCGGCCAAGCTTTGCCGATTGTAGTGAGAAGGTAAATTGCATTTTTTTTTTTTTTTT
>KZ651470.1:65294-93586 GCA_001010745.2 Gerris buenoi | reverse complement strand
TCCTCAAGCAATAAGAGGGGTCCGGGGGAAAATTTTAGAAAATTAGGATTAAAATGGTGAATTTTAGGCGTTTTGGAGAACCTTTTTTTTTAGCTAAAACAGCAACGTAAAGTTTGCCAAAATGGTTTCTGTAAAGTTTTTGAAACATTCAATATCGAAATCGGTTTTTAGACTTCAATTTTTTTTTTACCTGTAACGCTATAATTTACTATTAATTCTTACAGATTCATTGAGAAATACCTTTAGAACTTCCTATATAGCAACTGAAACTAGTAGATTCACACTCAACTGAGCATATAAACAAACAAACATTAAAGTATGCAAATAAACAAACAAAAAATATAATTTATACTTGGATCCCACTTAAAACTGTAAGTGGGAATCCCAGTTAGCAATTTTAACATCAACTTGACTATTGCTCCATAGCTAAGGCAACCACATTTATTCCAATAAAAATATAGGTTTGTTTTAATTTGTTGGTCTTCAAATAGATGTAATAACTTATTTAGATTATGTTTATTTGCTTCCGAGCATACCGAGGGTAACGGAAGCTATGAGATCGATCTGAAGAGCGAAAAATGTTAGGTCTACGATTTCAAAAATTCCAAGTCAGAAATCCGTTTCACACATCAGGGATCATTTTTGGTTCCGTGTCTGTCTGTCGGTCTGTCGTTCAATTTTTTTACCATATCTTAAAAACTACACGTCCAATTTTAATGANCCCAATTGCCGGCGTGGCCCGGAATTTAGCTGATGGAATTAGATTCATTGGATTAAATTAGGATTCCGAATTCCTAATCTATCAGTCCAAAGTCCAATAGTCTTCTGGGCCCGGAATTTTTAGGCGATTGAATTAAATACCTTGAATTGAATTAGGATATGTTAACTAGGCTGTCCCGATTGTAAGCTATGATCGGATTTTTGGCTATAGAATTAGGATTAGGAGTGCAATGAATCGTCCTGATAGCTGGTGTGCCCAGATTTTGTAGATTGAAAAAAATGTCTCATAATTAATTGAGATGCAATAAATATTAGGCCCGATTGACGGCTCAGCCTGGGTGTTAAGCACGTTATATTAAATGAAACCCGAGTTAATTTGGGCTTAAATTGAATTGAATTAAGATATGCATACTAGACTTTGCCTAAATTGGAAGAAAGATAGGATAAGGGATTGTGAATTTTATTCGACCAGGAGAACTTGTCTCCTCTTTTTACGACTGTATGAATAAAAACTTTTTTAGTTGCCCACCATATTGGCCGCCATCTTGAAAATAGTAGGTGTGAAAAAGTGACCAGTTGTCACAAATGCCGAGATGCACCTGTGGGCCGAATTTAGTTATAATAGTTCATGAATTGAAACAAGCCAACGGACAAACACCAACGGGCAGACAGACAGACAGAGCCGTTATATATAAGATTTATTTTAGTACTTTGTACAGAAACATAAAATGATAAGAAATTATCAAAATTAGCAACTTAATTAAGTTAGCGAAAGGATTTCTTTTGTTAAACGTATAAAATTAAAAGGTAAGGGTTTAAAAAAGGTAATTTTGTTTCAACAATTGCACATAAAGATGACGGTATAATCAATGTAGATACTTACTAATATTTGACAAGGTAAAAATATGGAACAGAGTGTAATTGTCAAACGAATTATAGCGGTCCAACGACCAGTCCTTTTGAAGATGGAGTCGACCTTCAACTATTTATTACTATAATTAAGCCATGGTCAAGAAAGAATGACGAAATCACTCCAGGTGCTTTTTGTACCCCTGTAAAAATAATTGTAGGTTCCATACACACTACACACCGCAATGAAAAGTTGTTATTTTAGTAAATATCTATAAAAGTTTAAATTAGTAAGGCACGCTTCACGTAAGTACGTGAGGCGATAATTGCCGGTGTCTGTACGATGAAGTTAAAATTATTAAAAGTAATAGTTGCATATTCTTTTTCTAACCCTTAAAGACCTTTAAATTGATGTATAACATGTAATGGTGACTAAAAACTTTTTTAGTCGCCCACCATCTTGAAAATAGTAGGTGTGAAAAAGTGTCCAGTTGTCACAAATGCCGAGATGCACCTATGTGCTGAATTTCATCTTCCTAGCTATAGTAGTTTATGAATTGAAACAAGCAACGGACAGACACCAACGGACAGATAGACAGACAGAGCCGTTATATTAGGTTATTTTAGAACTTTGTGCAGACATAAAATGATAAGAAATGATCAAACTTAGCAACTTAATTAATTTAGCGAAAGAATTTCTTTTGTTAAGCGTAGGTATAAAATTAAATTTAAAAAGAAGGTAATTGTATATCAACAATTGTACATAAATATGTTTAAAGGTATAATCGATGAAGATACTTACTAATATTTGACAAGGTAATAATATAGCAAAGTATTTCAAGGTGACGACATTTGTCAATGTTTAGGGGGTAAAGGAAGCGAACAGGGAGAATGGAAAGTGCTACCGTGGGAATGCTCGTGGGATGAGATAAGGCGAAAGCAGTGAAGTGCTGCATTGTCTACCTTACGTTATTACATTATGTGTTGGGAACAATTACAGATACAAGGAGGATACAGGAAACAGAAGGTCATATATTCTACAACTAAGAGTAAGAATATCAAAATTATGGGAAGCAACACGAACTGTTTTTACTGCGTATGGCTAATAACTATGCAAAACTGGATAACTACTCATTTATTTCAAGCTCCTAACAAGCTAAATAAGAAATTTACTGATAATTCTATTATTATTTTTAAATTTACGAAAGCTTATTAAAAATATTGCTTAAAAATCTCGCTTCCCAAAATAATCACGCTTAAGATTGTTTAAATCCATAAGTTAATCCCATTGCAGGGATTTAATGGAGATTAATCAAAGAAATTCAATGATATGAGTTATGTAAGACGAAGCTATTTTTTATTTTCACGGTTACTAAATTCCCTTTCTCTTAAAGGTTAGAAGGAAGCAAAGCCAGTTCTTGAAAAATTAAACTAGGAAGAACGGTTATAAACAATCCATAAAGTAGGGGCAAACGCCAAGGACAAAGCCACAAAACCTCTTAACCCATTAAGCAGATTAGGACCCATTCATTAAAAATCAATTATAGCAATAATCGAATGACATATTTTAATGAAAAACAAAAGTTAATCACGTGAACAAATCTGTTACTTCTATTATCACTTTATCTTTTTTTTAGATAAGGAACAGAGTTTTATTGTCAAACGAATTATAGCGGTCCAACGACCAGTCCTTTTGAAGATGGAGTCGACCTTCAACTATTATTACTATAATTAAACCATGGTCAAGAAAGAATGACGAAATCACTCCAGGTGCTTTTTGCACCCCTGTAAAAATAATTGTAGGTTCCATACACACTACACACCGCAATGAAAAGTTGTTATTTTAGTAAATATCTATAAAAGTTTAAATTAGTAAGGCACGCTTCACGTAAGTACGTGAGGCGATAATTGCCGGTGTCTGTACGATGAAGTTAAAATTATTAAAAGTAATAGTTGCATATTCTTTTTCTAACACTTCAATACCTTTAAATTGATGTATAACATGTAATGGTGACTAAAAACTTTTTTAGTCGCCCACCATCTTGAAAATAGTAGGTGTGAAAAAGTGTCCAGTTGTCACAAATGCCGAGATGCACCTATGTGCTGAATTTCATCTTCCTAGCTATAGTAGTTTATGAATTGAAACAAGCAACGGACAGACACCAACGGACAGATAGACAGACAGAGCCGTTATATTAGGNCCGATAAAACTAAAACTATTAAAAATTATACCGGCCCGATAAACGGCTGGGCCCGGATTTTTGCCGATGGAACCTACTAAAACTGTTAAAAACTATACTGTTAAAACTTTCGTCCGATTACCAGCTAGGCCTGGATTTTTGTTGATGAAACTAAAACAATATCGGCCCGATTGCCGGCTCGGCCCGGATTTTTGCCGATGGAATTAAATTAGGATGCCTAAATTAAATCGGCCCAATTGTCGGCGGGGTCTGGATTTTCGCTGATGAAACTAAAACTATTAACAACTATACCGGCCCGATTGCCAGCTAGCCCCAGATTTACGGGTAATACGGCCCTATTGTTGGCTGGGGCCCGTATTTTTACAGATGGAATTAAATTTGGAAGCCTAAATTAAATCGGCCCAATTGCCGGCTCGGCCCGGATTTTTGCAGATGGAATTAAATTAAATCGGCCCAATTGCCGGCGTGGCCCGGAATTTAGCTGATGGAATTAGATTCATTGGATTAAATTAGGATTCCGAATTCCTAATCTATCAGTCCAAAGTCCAATAGTCTTCTGGGCCCGGAATTTTTAGGCGATTGAATTAAATACCTTGAATTGAATTAGGATATGTTAACTAGGCTGTCCCGATTGTAAGCTATGATCGGATTTTTGGCTATAGAATTAGGATTAGGAGTGCAATGAATCGTCCTGATAGCTGGTGTGCCCAGATTTTGTAGATTGAAAAAAATGTCTCATAATTAATTGAGATGCAATAAATATTAGGCCCGATTGACGGCTCAGCCTGGGTGTTAAGCACGTTATATTAAATGAAGCCCTAGTCAATTTGGGCTTAAGCTTAAATTGAATTGAATNACCTCCATAATACTTTCTCTTTATATGAGAAAGTCAAAATGTGGGGGTATTGTTCATAGAACTCTCTCTAAGAAGAAATAGTTTCAAACTTAAAATTATTTTGGGTGCATTCTTTTTGTTTCTTCTATTTTATTTGACAAAATTGAACATAGTGGAGGGAAAAATCAAAGAAAAGGGTAAAAGATAAAATATTTATAAAGAAAGTTAAATAAAGAATAAAATAACGAGATTGGGGGGATTTTTTGGATATACATATATTTTAAAATAAAGAATGCAAAATTTAAAGACACTATCTATTTAAAAAAAAAAAAAAAATACGAATTGCTCAGTAATTAATTATAAAAAATATCCCCATAGATAGTCCCGTATTAAACAATTTTAACTGCTGTATGTGTACGTTTAATATTTAGTAAAAATAAGTAGGATTCCACTGGAAATCGAAACAGGTTCTAAACACCGAACATTAAAATTCCATTAGACCAGTAATGTGACATGAGAAAGCTGTGTATCAAACTTTTTTTTAAAAAATTTACATTAAAAAAAATCAGTCCGAGACAAGTCAGACAAACTTTCTCATATACGTATACGAGTTCATAAATATTTAGCCCAGTGTTTTCCATTTATTAGTTGTAATATGTACATTTAGGAATTTTTCTCAGGTGCTAGATTTTTCAGGCTTATTTCGTCCAATTTGTATTTAAATTGAATACATTTTAGAATGTTTTAATAAAAATCGACGGAACCGTTTTCGAGGAATTTTTTTTTCACGTTTTTTTTTAGAGTTTTTGGGGGTAGCGCCCCTAAATTTGGAGCTAAATTCATTTCTCGATTTCGCCTCGGGGTATGACTTTTTTGAAAATGTATGCCAAATTTTGTCAAAATCGGCCCAGGTTTAGGCTCCAGGCGTCTGCACAGACAACAGACAGACATTTTTTAAAAATCACTTTTTTGGGCTTAAGAGACCTCAAAACGTGTAAATCCATCAAAATCTCAATACAAATTTGCACACCTCTATAATACTTTCTCTTTATATGAGAAAGTAAAAATGTGGGGGTATTGTTCATAGAACTCTCTCTAAGAAGAAATAGTTTCAAACTTAAAATTATTTTGGGTGCATTCTTTTTGTTTCTTCTATTTTATTTGACAAAATTGAACATAGTGGAGGGAAAAATCAAAGAAAAGGGTAAAAGATAAAATATTTATAAAGAAAGTTAAATAAAGAATAAAATAACAAGATTTATTGAAGCAAACAGCAAGTTTTAAATAACAACACTACACATAAAAATAATAAAGAAGAAGAAAAGATAGTGGCACGATTGAAAGCATTGTAAAATAGATTTATTGGACGTGTTACTGTGTTACTCAAGTAAAACAGATTCTAACTAAAAATTCGTTCAACTCCAACCGAAACCTAATACGCTTTAGAATTTTCTCGAGTTTACACTATGGAGAAATTATATGTGAAAAAAGACAATCTATGACTGAATGTCTGAAACTAGACTTGTATGGAAGAATGACCTAGTTGAGGGTGTGTTATCTATGTCCGGTAAAGATAATGCAAATTAACTAAAAGAATACCTTTGAACTTGTTATTTTTTTCTTTGTAATTCTATACTGGTTCTATAGACTAATATAATTGTAGTATCACAATAATTGTATTAAGGTCATTCCCTAAAATAATAGTGATTCAATTAAACATAGATAATGGTTAAATATTTTTTTCCAAATCACTATGACAACAATAATCGTTATAATATAATCGAGTAGTATACCGACGACGACGACGACGCATGCCCCTCGAAATGATTGGTATTGTTAAGCTAAGGCAACTACATTTATTTCAATAAAAATAAGTGTTTGTTTTGATTTGTTGGTCCTCAAATAGATATCATAATTTATCTAAATGAATTTACCTAATTTTTCTTCAAAGCATATATTTTAAGCTCGTTGCCACAGGGCTTAACAGCAATAGTAATAATATAAAATATAATGTATAGTATATAAGTATAATTCAAGTTAAAATTTGAGTCTCTGGGCATCAGTCCTGCTTGGCCTTAAACTAAGAAGTTAAAAAATCTCCAATAATTAATGTCTATACGTTGTTGTTACGCTGAATTTTCAAAAATAATTGTCAAGAGAGTAAAGTACCTTTTTTTAAAAAGTATAAAAAATATTTACTTACACATCACTGCGCTGAGTGATGTGTAATGATTGGTGGCAGCACATTTAAATAACATTTATAATTAATTATTTGTTTATTATATTAGTTATACGTTTTTTCTAATAGATATTAAGGACTTTTTACTTAGTGATTTTATAAAAATAAAAGTTGGGCGATCAAATTAAAAATTGATTATCCGTCGTAACTTTTAATTTTGAAGTTGAATTTTGAACAATTATTTATTTATTTTTTTTAAAAAAAAGGGGCTTCAATCTTTAAAAGTTTTCGAAACAATACCCTGTGCATCAATTAATTGGACTAATTTTTTCAACTTCTTAGTTTAAGACCAAACAGAGCTGATGACCAGAAGCTCAAATTTCAACTCGATTTTTTAATCATTTACGCACCCCACGCCACGTACACATAACCCGCGGACACACTGAATATGAAGAAGGGTTTTTTCCGTCCTATCATGACACTTAAATTAGACAGAGGAAAAATTATAAATTATAAAAAAATACATCAAATAATATAAGAAATATAATGAATTGACAATGCATTTCCAAAATACATATTTGTTTTATGGTTTAACTTTTACTTTAACTTTTCTTTACAATAATTTAAAACCACAGACGTTATAGTTTTGCTAGTTTACACAATTGTATGGATAAACTGTGCTTAAAGTTTAGTCTTTTAGTTTAATTCGAGAGCTAATAAAGACATTTATAACGAGGGTTAGTATTTTCACGGTTACTAAATTCCCTTTCTCTTAAAGGTTAGAAGGAAGCAAAGCCAGTTCTTGAAAAATTAAACTAGGAAGAACGGTTATAAACAATCCATAAAGTAGGGGCAAACGCCAAGGACAAAACCACAAAACCTCTTAACCTATTAAGCAGATTAGGACCCATTCATTAAAAATCAATTATAGCAATAATCGAATGACATATTTTAATGAAAAACAAAAGTTAAACACGTGGACAAATCTGTTACTTCTATTATCACTTTATCTTTTTTTTAGATAAGGAACAGAGTTTTATTGTCAAACGAATTATAGCGGTCCAACGACCAGTCCTTTTGAAGATGGAGTCGACCTTCAACTATTATTACTATAATTAAACCATGGTCAAGAAAGAATGACGAAATCACTCCAGGTGCTTTTTGCACCCCTGTAAAAATAATTGTAGGTTCCATACACACTACACACCGCAATGAAAAGTTGTTATTTTAGTAAATATCTATAAAAGTTTAAATTAGTAAGGCACGCTTCACGTAAGTACGTGAGGCGATAATTGCCGGTGTCTGTACGATGAAGTTAAAATTATTAAAAGTAATAGTTGCATATTCTTTTTCTAACACTTCAATACCTTTAAATTGATGTATAACATGTAATGGTGACTAAAAACTTTTTTAGTCGCCCACCATCTTGAAAATAGTAGGTGTGAAAAAGTGTCCAGTTGTCACAAATGCCGAGATGCACCTATGTGCTGAATTTCATCTTCCTAGCTATAGTAGTTTATGAATTGAAACAAGCAACGGACAGACACCAACGGACAGATAGACAGACAGAGCCGTTATATTAGGTTATTTTAGAACTTTGTGCAGACATAAAATGATAAGAAATGATCAAACTTAGCAACTTAATTAATTTAGCGAAAGAATTTCTTTTGTTAAGCGTAGGTATAAAATTAAATTTAAAAAGAAGGTAATTGTATATCAACAATTGTACATAAATATGTTTAAAGGTATAATCGATGAAGATACTTACTAATATTTGACAAGGTAATAATATAGCAAAGTATTTCAAGGTGACGACATTTGTCAATGTTTAGGGGGTAAAGGAAGCGAACAGGGAGAATGGAAAGTGCTACCGTGGGAATGCTCGTGGGATGAGATAAGGCGAAAGCAGTGAAGTGCTGCATTGTCTACCTTACGTTATTACATTATGTGTTGGGAACAATTACAGATACAAGGAGGATACAGGAAAGAGAAGGTCATATATTCTACAACTAAGAGTAAGAATATCAAAATTATGGGAAGCAACACGAACTGTTTTTACTGCGTATGGCTAATAACTATGCAAAACTGGATAACTACTCATTTATTTCAAGCTCCTAACAAGCTAAATAAGAAATTTACTGATAATTCTATAATTATTTTTAAATTTACGAAAGCTTATTAAAAATATTGCTTAAAAATCTCGCTTCCCAAAATAATCACGCTCAAGATTGTTTAAATCCATAAGTTAATCCCATTGCAGGGATTTAATGGAGATTAATCAAAGAAATTCAATGATATGAGTTATGTAAGACGAAGCTATTTTTTTAATTCTATAAAGTTAAGCCACTATATATAAATATATAAATTATAATCAATATTATAATTATAACTTTAAAAGTAAAATTTAGTAAATTGATTGACAAGTTATTATATCTATTTGAAGACCAACAAATCAAAAGAAAAATTTATTTCATTGGAATAAATGTGGTTGCCTTAAGCAACCGTTACACGATCAAGCCGCTTGATCAAAACATCGCGTCAAGCTGATTGACACAACCTTTAAGCCACCTTGGGGCGCATCAAGTATCCCACCAAGCATCCCTTCAATCTCATTTGTAGCGGAGTTTTTGACTAGTGAACTGCTCTTCCTGTACTTTAATAAATCAGTATTGTGTAGATACCATGGTTTCGAATCGGGATTTGGGGTGTCGAGCCGGTAATTGACGGAATGCTTGATCAAAATTGCACTAGATTATATCAATAATGCTTGAAACCATTGCTTGACGCAATTTTTTGATCAAGCGGCTTGATCGTGTAAGGGGCTGCTTCAGCTTAGTAGTAACAAACCATTTAGAGATAAGTCGTCGCCGTAGGGACACTACTCGATTATATAAATGAATTAAATATACGTTTTAGGATTGTTTTATAGTATAGTTTCATCCAGATAACTGACGATTCCTATAGGTGGAAAATTATTCGGTGAGGATGAGGATAAGTTCCGAGTCGCCCAGTGTCCAAATTTTTCCAGTTTTATTTACTCTGATATCTGAGAATTTAAAACATGTAGCCTTTCTCTTTTTAATAAATTGATAAAGACCCCTGAATTTGTACAGACGCCAACGACCTTAAAAATAGAAATGAAACGTAGCTATCTTAACTCTAAATTTCTAATATTAGGCTTTGGTGGGATAAAATTAATAACAATTATCATTAAAACTATTATTGTTATTATCAAAGTTAATAAATTCCGTTCACGTAATTCTTATCCTCCAATTTCAAGGGTTTTCCTGCATTTTGTACTCATTATTTTGACTTGTAATTTGCTATTTTTTCTTCATCCTCCGAACAATTCCTTAATTAGAGCGTTGAGTTATTCATTCCAAAACGTTTCTGAGAGCACTTGTTTATCCCGTAAAAGAATGTTTTACTAATTGCATTGGCGGCTGGTACTATTATGTTAAAATTCCATGTTTATAGAATCGTATCTATTTTAGAATTCTCCTAATTTAACAATATGCTAATGTATATAAGAAAATAAATAATGTCAAACTATCTTTAAAAACAATTTGAAATTTACAGAAGCCTTTCGTGTATTCTAGAAGAAAATTAAATGAAAGAATGGATAAAAAGTTGAAAACCTGTTGATAGATATTATAAATTGGTTACGCTTAATCACGTAATTGCGCAAATACTTTTTCACTAAACATTTATTATATGTTTTAGTAAATAATAAATTAACATTTAATGCAGTGTAAATTAGATATATCATAGAGTTCATTATGAAATCAAGAAAAGATTATGACACCTTGATTTTGTTCTTATCTTATATACAGTTAAAGTATAGCATTTATTCAAGGTCTTAATAAAATAATAGTTTTTAAGACCATAATCCATAATATATCTAAATAATAATGATTTACACACTTTATAGTCAAGTTTACACATAATTTAAGTCTACTGGTCCAATATATAATATGTTTTCCATTTATTTATCATACTAGTTCTAGTTTTAAAATAATATTAACTGTTCTTTCTAGCATACGTCAGGAATTGAATGTATTTGAATAATTGTCATCCTACACGTCTGTACTGAGAAAGAGAAAGTTTGTTCAATGTTTATTAAATTAATTTCATATATAAAAATAGATTATGTAAAATTCTATATATTTAATTTAAAACTATATAGATTTCTGATAATTTATTTTTATTTTAGAAGGAAAATCTTTTGATAAAGGAAGAATTTGTTTCTGTTTTAAATTTTCAAGATTTATTGGTTACATATAAATTGTTAAATTAATGGTCTAAACAAAACTGAACTCATTGTATATACGGTCACCAAAAACAAAGAACTCACGATTATACTCCTAGTGTCATATTGTCATATAGTATTTATACTGGCTAAAAGCATTTAATTCAATCCATTAAATGTTTTTTGCAACGCATAAATTAGTGAAGGGGAATTAGTCAAAATTTCTTTGTTAAGAGTATTTCATAATTGGGTGATATTATATTTTCAATTCATACTCTCAACTCTTGAAAGAATTTAACTATAATTATAAAGAGTTAAAGGAGTAAATATCAAAACAATTCAGACATTAATTCGTAATAAGAAGTGTAGGATATAATTATTTTATTTATGAATAGCTGATCTCAGCCGTAAGATTTCCAGTGAAGTGTGATAAAAAAATAATGCTGGAGACACGTGCTCTAGATCTGATAAATTGTAGAGTTAATAACCTAGCGGTTCATTTCTTATAATTAATATTAAACAATACAACTTTAGATTGATTCCAATTCTTGATGGATGGAAAGCTATTTATAAGTTCATATTATTTAAAATATAATTAACGCCTCCAGATCTGTAAGCTGACATTATTGCTAAAGTAGAGTTTCAAGATCTGCGAACTACTATAGAAAGCACCAACAATAGCAACTTTGTTCACCGTTGAACACTTTGAATGAACTACCAATATATTCCAATGCTAAATTTTAGAAGGAGAGCGCCAAATTCGTGTAAGCGAGGAGGATGGAATCGTTTGATCTTTCTTCTATAGTTCAAATTTATTAGGAAAGTAAATAGAACCTAGCTTGGGTCAATAATTTTAAGTTCTAGCATTATAGAGTCGCGATAAAAGAGATGTTAACCTTAAATTTTGTTTCAGTTAGCAATTATAAGTTTAAAAAGAACCTATTAAACAAACAAATAACAAATATCCGCCAGCATTTATGATGTTGCATTGCTAATAGCTAGTTCAAATATATAAGTATGTTACATGTAATTAAAGTTTATATTTAAATTACTTTCTTTTTTTTTTTTGCTTTGTTTTGCTGAATTGCCAACCTGAATTTGCATCATACTTCAGATATGATTTATAAATCACCTCTTCCTAATTTACTGATTGTTTAAACTTAAATCATGATGACAATAAAATTTTTGTTTTGTTCGAATCAGTCCCTGAGAAGGCCATAAATGGCATGCAGTCGGACGGATTTGGTTTTTAAGCGAGGTGTCGTTTGAAACAATAGGGGGTCTACAGCGGAGGAAGGCTATCTTATATTCGACAATAAGATTACTGACGCTTTCGCACAGACAGACCACTACTTTAATTGATTACTTATTGGATTGTTTGGTGGGGGATGTCTGTCACCAGCCGAATATCCAGAGGCTGATTACATTTAGACTAAAGTTCTCCTTGAAAAGGATCAGACAAGAGGATAAAAATTTTTTAATTTTTCTACCTGCATATAACTGATGAACGCCAATGAATATATTTTTATTTATTATAATTCACTCTAATTGTGATATTGTCTGCAGTTACTCAATCGCGGTATTTGAATTGGTTATTTTTACCAAGATTTTCTATAACTTACTCTTAACTAAAAACACACTTACTTATACCCTTTCTTTCAGAACCACATAGTAGGGTTTGTATAGATAAATATAGTAACATAAATAATCCACCATTTTGAATTTGAACAGCTGATAATTTTGAACTCTGAATGTTGCATATTTTTGCTGTGTGCGCATCGCGTATGAAAATGAGCTTTATTTAATACTGTATAGTATTTCTCTTTTATTCAACAGTTATTGGAACTTTACAAAGTGACAGAGACAGATACAGACACAAGAACAAAACTATAAGTTTCGGTTTTACCAAACGAAACCCTTAAAAAAGAAGCTCTTTCTTAAGTATTAAATTCTTTACTTCAGAATATCAGTCTGGGCTCCATTCCCCTTATTATTTTTTCTCTCCCCCTTTATTTCCCCTCTTAGATATTAAATTATCATACAAGATATCATGATTTAATTTTTAAGCGTTTGAAAGAAGTGGTGATAATTATGTTAGTGAGGGGACTTTTTGTGTCAAATACGTATATGGCTGCCATTTTGAATCATAATCTTAATGGTCGATTAAAAAACCCTTTCGCAAAAGTTATTTTATGTCATAAATGTCAACTAAAAAATAAAGTAACTGACAAGTTCCGGAGATATCTTTACGTAAAATTTTGCATATTAATGGCCACCATCTTAAATCAAGAGGGTGGATCATGAAAACATTTTTAGCAAGCACCTGTGAGCTAACAGGAACCTACCTACATGATTTCACGGTTATATTATGTACAGTGGTTCCAAAGATGTCGGGACGAGTTAAGCAGTCAGTGGTATTTAATTTTTCTTATACATACATAATATGGATATAATACTCATTACATTCCACTATTATTTTTTTTTCTAGTAGTAAAACTTTTCAGCTTTACAAATTTCTAAATTTAACTCGAATATTAGCATTTCATTATCACAAAGTATGTATTTTATATTGTCTAAATAAAGACCTAGATTAATTAACAGAAGCGAACCTGTAATAATTATATACCTTACATAATTATTGTTATTGTTCACGATTATAATACATTTAATAATATGCCAAATTAATAACACTATGAATAATTAATAATATTTTGCATATTCACACTAAACTAATAATGGGGAGTTCAAATATGAACCTTAACCTTAAAAATTAACTTTATCAAATACGATCAAAAACAAAAAAAAATGCCTATATTTTTATGTCTCCATATTCAATATGCTAAGCTTATAATTTATCATTTCTCTTTTAATACCTACTTGCGTCAATCTCTTTAAAATAATATGATAAATGAATGTATAGAGGTGTACCTATATAATATCCATTGTAAATTAAATTCGATTTTTTAATCCGATGTTTTGATTAAGTGATTCGATCATCGATAATATTAATTCTAAATGCTTTATAAATAGAAACAACGGTTTAGTTTGCAACTTGAATCAAATAAAAAAGGCAATTATTTTAATAAACAATATTTTTTTAATAACAGTTTTTGCTAATATAAATAATATAATCGCCTCCAGTGTCTATAACTGTGGTTGAACCATCTCTTTATTTATATTTTCATTGTTAGAATAAAGACAATTTATTTGCATAGACTATTATGCTATTAAATGCATAGGGCATAGAGATTTAAATTAAGATTAATTGATATAATAAGACATATTTCTTACAAATAAAATTAGTTTAATTGTATGTATGTATAACTAAGTAAAACAGTTGTTATTTATTAAGTAGAAAGCATTTTACGATTAATACAATCTAGTTGATATTTCTCGCACTAAACTTAACAAATTTGTTTTTTTAATTTGTTAGCTATTACTTTAAAACTATTGCAATCAATGACTGTCAATAGTTGTATGAGTATTAAATGTAGCTTAGAGAAAATTGTTATAAATAGTTGCACTAAGCACGATGAATTGAAATTAAAGGCATAGATTTTGCAATTGCCTTAATAATTATGTAATTACTGATATTTTTAAAATCCACACGTCAAAGCAGTCTAAAGTCAATAAAAAGTGATTTAAATAAAAAACTTTTTACGTCTTAAAATATAAAAAATTAAATGAAGACGGAGGAATGAACGTATAAAAAAAAATTAAGTTTATAGTTTTATTATACGTTCACGTTTTAACGATTTTGATTAATCTACACATATGTCATATTCATTCTTTTTTTAAACTATGAAATGAAAAAAAAAAAATAAATAAATAAATGCCGTGAACTTTAACTTTATTATAGGATTATTGATTGGTATTAGACATTATTGTCAGTAAATAATTTTTTATTTCATTATTTATATATAAATAAACTTTATAAACAATGGAGTTATCATTTATTTTTAACTCTACTCAGTAGAATGGATATTAAAGTAATACTTTTTAGCACACATATATATGCCTGATAAAATTTAGTTCTAATTATAGACCTATTAATCGTTCGTAAACAGATAAGTAGAAGCCAAAATCCCCCGGTTGTATAAACATTTTTACTCTCTGTTTCAGACCTATTTTTGTCATGCAACTAACTATTTCCCATTATTTTAAAACATTTTGAATTATTAGGCTCAGAGTAAGTTAACTCAGATGTTAAGTTAGATTTTTTTTTAACTAGTTTGAAAAAATAAAACATAATACACATGACCAAACCATAGACGAGTAAATTTTACAGTTAAAATTTATGTACATATTCTTCCAAGCACTTTTAAATAAGTCTGGCGACAATGTTAGCAATTTTATTATTCAGTGGTTTATATTTTTAATTTTAAACAAATATACTTTTTTGACTTTTTAAGACAATAGTCAGGGTGCCCATAGGCAAAAAAGTCACTTATATATACTCTTTGGCTTGTTTAGGAAAAGTCTGACACTGTTTTCCTCTGTGGCGTTTTTTAGTTTTGGGGCGTTTTTTTATTATTTGAATCCTAAAATTTTGACGCGTCAGACTGGAAATTCGGAAAAAGTTCTGCGTCAGACAATATTCAAATGTTGATTTATAGGGTTCAAATAATGTATCTTGAGAAAATCAACTGGTTATTAATCATTAATTAATATTAGTTCAAATTAATTAATACCTATTGATTATTATTAATTAAGATCATTGATTAATAAACAACTGATTTTCTCAAGATACATTATTTGAATCCTATAAATCAACATTTTAATATTGTCTGACGCAGAACTTTTTCCGATTTTCCATTCGGACATGTCAAAATTTTAGGGTTTAAATAATAAAAAAAAAATGTCCCAAAACTAAAAAAAGTCACAGAGGAAAACAGTGTCAGACTTGGCCTAAACAAGCCATATAAAAAGGTTTGGAAAGAGTATGTATAAGTGACTTTTTTTTGCCTATGAGCACCCTGACTACAAGTTTATATTGCATTATAATATATCATTGCAAAATAACAAAGGGTTATTTAGTTCCAATTAGTTCATTTAAGAACTACTTAGTATCTTGTCAGCAAATCGTTTCCTTTTTAGACTAACTAATATGTGTTTCCTTATTCAAAAATCCTTAAACAAGAAGAAAAGATATAAATTTTTATTAAAATTTCAAAGATAAAAATTAACATTACAGAATCATTTTTATAATCAACGGGGAAAAGTAGGTAATTAGAATGTGGAAGTGGGGGAAAAAACCTTAAATTCATAATTTACTGGGACTGGGACAATTTTTTTCATTAGCTGTTTTAACGGAGATTTGGTGGTATTTGGTGGTATATNGCGTCTGACAATATTAAAATGTTGATTTATAGGGTTCAAATAATGTATCTTGAGAAAATCAGCTGGTTATTAATCATTAATTAATATTAGTTCAAATTAATTATACCTATTGATTATTATCAATTAAGATCATTGATTAATAAACAGCTGATTTTCTCAAGATACATTATTTGAATCCTATAAATCAACATTTTAATATTGTCTGACGCAGAACTTTTTCCGATTTTCCAGTCGGACATGTCAAAATTTTAGGGTTTAAATAATAAAAAAAAACGCCCCAAGTCAAAACTAAAAAAAGTCACAGAGGAAAACAGTGTCAGACTTGGCCTAAACAAGCCATAACCTAAACAAAAAGGTTTGGAAAGAGCATGTATAAGTGACTTTTTTTGCCTATGGGCACCCTGACTACAAGTTTATATTGCATTATAATATATCATTGCAAAAGAACAAAGGGTTATTTAGTTCCAATTAGTTCATTTAAGAACTACTTAGTATCTTGTCAGCAAATCGTTTCCTTTTTAGACTAACTAATATGTGTTTCCTTATTCAAAAATCCTTAAACAAGAAGAAAAGATATAAATTTTTATTAAAATTTCAAAGATAAAAATTAACATTACAGAATCATTTTTATAATCAACGGGGAAAAGTAGGTAATTAGAATGTGGAAGTGGGGGAAAAAACCTTAAATTCATAATTTACTGGGACTGGGACAATTTTTTTCATTAGCTGTTTTAACGGAGATTTGGTGGTATTTGGTGGTATATGGTAGATCCCACGATAACATAATATGAAAAACAACTTAATAACAACAAATAACTATGATGCGGAACACTTCATGATTTTATAGTTTTTTTTACGTCATATTTGGTTCTGGAGAAAACATAATAACTTATATTAAAGTATATGATTAACTAACGGAGTTTAGTATATTGTCTCTTTTGCTGATAAATTTAAATAATTTTAATTATATTGTAGATTGTCAGTGATTCCTCAATAATTAATAATTGTTGTTACTAGTTCGTCTTTAGGGCTAATTAATGTAAACAAACTCTTTTTATTTTACTATATTTCGACACCTCTTTTGAGTTTGAGTCATTCTTTAAGCACCAATAACAAATAATTACAGCTCGTCAAAAACTTATTCTTCTATGAATTCTACAACCATTATTATCGCTTAGTAATAATAGCAATGGCGATTTTTTTTTTTTTTTTTTTTTAGAAAATAACTATTCTTATCACATTAAAGAGCTTAGATCTTAAATCTTTTGTTATACAAAATCGTAATTTAAATTTCTTTCGAAGTGCTTACACAGCTACTCGTCATGTTTAGTTGTAGAAAATATTCATAGAAGAATAAGTCTTTGACAAATTGTATTAATTTATTATAGGTGCTTGAGAATAACTCAAAAGAGGAGTCGAAATATAAATAAATTATATAGAGTTTGTTAACATTAATTATATCTAAAGACTCACAAGAAATTATAAATAAATTCCTTTAAAACGACGTTTTATTAAAAATTATTACAAATAATGTTATGTAATTAATCCTTATTTCACAAAAAAACCAAACATATTTTAAAATCAATTATTACATGGTAAATTGTCTTTTAAAGTGTGTATGGTATTTTTATTGGATTCTTGTAGAAAGTAGCTCTAATCTCAAAAAAAAAATTTGGAATACATGTTCAGAAAAAGAATTTTTTCTCTAAATTTGGGGGCGTTACCCCCAAAAACTTCGAAAAAACGTGAACAAAAAAAATTCTCGAAAATGGTTCAGATGATTTTGATTAAAAAATTCTATAATGTAGTCCATTAAAATACGTAAATCCAACGTTATATGCCGTTTTCCCGGGAAAAATCTAGTTCCTGAGAAAAAAGCTTAAAACGCGGACGGAGAGAGCCCGGGTTCGATTCCCCGCCCGGGAAAAGTTATTTTTATGATGAATTTTGATAAAATGTTCAATAATTATTAAATGTACATATGAAAACTAGTAAATGGAAAACACTGGGCTAACTCGTATATGAGGAAGTTTGTCTGAGTTGTCTCGGGCCGATTTTTTAAATCTGTCAAAATTCTATTGAGTGTTTTTCCTAGAAGTTGTCCTTTTTTTTATCAATTTGTTGTGTTCGTAGACGGGGTCATTAAAGTTTTTTTGATAAACATGACACAGTTATATCATATTATAAATTGGCTAAATTTCGCCCCACTCCGGGTTGTGGTAAGCTCTTTATAGCCAATATAGCCAATTTATAACATGATATATATATAACTGACATGTTCTATCACAAACCCTTAATGACCCCCGTCTACAAACACTAAAATTCTTTTATTTTTACATGAATTAAAGTACGGATAAAATAATCTGGGACTATCTGCGATCTATTTTCGACAAATCATCAAAATTTAGGTGTAAATAAATTTATGATAGTGCGTACGTGGAAGGGAAGATACACAAATTACCGTAGAAGTTTAAAACTTATATAGGACAAACAATGGGCTAATTATGGCCTACCATCCAAATTTCGCATAAAAATCGTTATTTTTAAGATATCATGGTTAACAAAAATTGAGCGACAGACAGGCACGAAACCAAAAATGTTCCCCGATGTATAATACAGATTTCTGACTTAAATTTTTTTGAATTATAGATATATTTTTGTTCTTCCGGCCGCATAAAAAGGAAACTTGATTTGGGGATTACAACAATTACAATTATAATTTTAATAAGATTGCTTGATAACAGAGTTTAATTTTATTCGTAATTTGTTTCATTACAAATTAGATTAATAAATATAATTAACACTTATAATTTTTTAGAATAATAACTAGTATCAACTAATATAATTTGCAAATTGTAAAATTTCAAGAGTAATTATACTGAAGTTCATACTTTTGTAAATTTTCATACTCTTTAAATTTTTAGAAATAATTCTGCTTTCCTAAGACTGATTTTTAAATTTTTTAATCGTATTAAAATGCTAAATTATCTTAGAAATAAAATTTGTTAATTCAATTACAATTTTGTCTTCTGTATTTAAACAATATGAAAATACGAATAAATATTTAATAAAATACGTGCTTCTCTCTAGTTTATCTCTCTTAGCTCCGTCTCGTATGAAACTGATCTATTTATAATTTTAACGGACCTTATTCTAAATTTAAATTGTAATACAAGAAGACCAGGGCGGATCAAAATTTAACTCAGCGTCCAGCCCTCTCTGCTTAGATATTCACCTCTATTATTTTCTTATAACATTTTCTCTTCTATAGTTAAACATTCAAAGCAGTAAAAAAATGTTATAAAGTTGTATTGACAAAATTAAATAAGATAGGTAATAAGTAAAATACATCGTAAGCTGGTGTACAAGACTCCAAAAAATATTTCGTTATTTTCTCAAAATCATCCCAAATTTAGATGTGAAAGACAAGAGAATTGTAAGTTTTAAGAAGTAAAAATTACCAGTTTAGAATGTTCGAAAACAGGTCTATATTTAACATTAGTTATACTGGTTATTTAACAAGTAAGACAATCTTTCTTATCAGCATCAATTCATCTATAATCTTAATCAATTATCGTGTATGAAATTTATTTCCTATGATCAAGTTCTACTAAGTCTAGGTATCAATAACACACAACAATAGCTATTTTGTAGTAGCACGTAGGCACGTATACATTTTTCTATGCCGCTGTAAATTGCAACGTTTACAAATCTTTATTTAATTTTTTCTTAAAAATTACGTGAAAACTTTACAAAATAACTTTTCTTACACACTAAAAACGAATACGTGCAGTTTATTAATAAGTCAATATTTTTTTCTGATTTTTATTACTTTTCCTCACTACTAATAGTAGGAAAAGTATTGTTTTTTAATTTTAGATGACGTCAAATTAAACTTAAACAATCCAATAAATCTATTGGATAATCCTACGAATAAACACGCATAAAGTTTTTTTCTAAATGGACGATTAATTGTCTAACCTCAAGTTACGTAGAACTAGAAATTCCACTAATTGGCCAATGCTAATTTTAAAGTATACGTCGAATGCATTAATTAAGATTAATAATGAATACTTTGAATATGTTTATAACTAATCAGACATTCAAGATAGGTATCTTAAAAATAACGTAAAACATTATTTTCTTTTGAAATTTAATAAAAAAAAAAAAAAATTAACAAAATCACCACCTGTTCAAAAACAGTACAATAAAATGAGTCATGTAATAAATAACGTTTATAATATTCTTAGAGGATATCTGATTAACTTTTATAAATTCGTTTTGTTTTTAAAATGAATTTCTAATCGATTGTACTAGGTACAGGTACTAATTTATTTGGGTAATTTATAATTATAAGCGTTATTTCTCGGTCTAGCTTTAAAGTTGACGTCTCAGACTTGTGGAAAAATTGAAAGCTTATATTCGGGACAAGCTATCAATAACGACAGAGGAAATCATTTTCCAGGGTAGCTTAGTTGGTAGAGCGCTTGACTGGAAATTTAGAGGCCCGGGGCTCAAATCCCGGCGCTGGAGTCTATTTTTCTCTGTATGTTTCCAGTAGTTAAAAATAATTATAATTTGATTTAAACTAACTTTTATGATTAAAAATTAAATTAATCGCCCATCCCTTATCTATTTTTTTTTAAAGAAATTTAAGAGTAGAAAACTTATGTTTGTATAGCTTTAAATTGGTTTATAAGAATACATACTTTACAATCCCAATAATTTAGTTTAATATTTAGTTAGCAAGTAATTTAAAGAAAAGGAAATAAAACAGTGTCAAGCAACTTTATCCAATTGGATTAAACTTTTCCATAATTAAATACACCGGTAATCATTACTGAGGAGGCAAATAGCAAGACTAATTCGAAAACACAAATGTATTACGTTTAAATTTTTCAAAACCTATCTTGTGTGAAATTTAAATTCTTAAAAATATTGTAATACTGTAATACTATAACAACAAACGTGTTCGGCGAATCAATTTGTAAGACTGTTGTCAGTGGGCCATTGATAAATAAATATATAAATATTTGGTCATCATAACTAATCTTTTAAGAGCGTTAAAAAAAAAGAAGAATATCAATTTACGGAAGTATCAAAAAGTAAACATTTCATATCACGGTTGAGTTAAGGATTGATTATGTTTTTCGTTTGAAATGATAAGATTAGCACTGTTATCTTTGATAATTTTCCCCCATTTGGAGTACTTTGAATTCTGTGTTACATACAGTTGTTTTCAACAAAAATAATTCAAATTTGCCAATTATAATGAGGTAAATTTCCGATTTAATTTATTACACGAGTTTGAAATCAACTAAATTAATACATGCATATAATACATATAAATGACACGTTCCTCATTTTTAACGATTAATATTCACGATATTTATTTATTTATCCTTTTTTATGCTTCAATTAATTTAATTTTTACTTATATTTAATTTATTTTGTTGCATTTTAAAAGGGTTATGAGCCCTCATTTTATGGGGTTAGCCTCAAACATATATATTTTTTTAAGTTGATTCAAAGTTAAACTTTAAAAGTAATTTATTCAATCTTTCATACACATATATCTGCATCGAAATGTATATTGCATATTCTTAGAAGTATTTAAGTGATTTTTTTTTTTTTCAATCTTAATTTATAAGACAATTTAGACTTAAGAATTGTGAAGCCTCTAATAACCTTTTAAAGATGACATAAAAATATGTTTTTCTTCAATTCAAAACAGCTTAATTAATATTCATACTCATACAAGATAATAATATGTTATTATTTATAATCTTGTTTGGTTAAAAGATATTTAAACTAACTTTTAACACGAATATCTAGTTTACACCCTATAATCTAATTAGTCTAAACTCTTAGGTTACTAAATAAAGGGACGATGGATTAAGGGATGAATGGATTAAATATAAGGCAAGTATTTATAATAACAATACAAAGTTCAATAAATTAATTATATTAGAGGCAAAATAATAATATGTATCAGGTTGAGAAGTATAATATTCCTAGCTACGAATACAATTTTTTCTCTCCAAAAATTGGTTCTCACATCAGGTAAATCTGAATAACGATAAACAATTTGATAAACATGCTAACATGCTTAAGCGTATTTTGATTAACTTTTCTTTAAATTTTTATGTAATAAAATACTAAATTAGTAGAATTTATTAAAATGCCATTTATGAATATTACATTAAACCCATATATTATATTATCGGAATTTTCAAGTGTCTTGTGACATACATTTGAAGGTGCTTTAATTATAATATTTAAATTTAGATCTAGATTTGTTACCCAATTGTTAAAGAATGTTCATTTGGAATAGATAATATTTTTGTTGGCATTGTTTTTATTTCTTTATCGTTTTATTATTGTCTATAATTTTTAAAAGATCAAAGTTAAAAAAAAGAAAAACATCAGCAGTTAAATAACGTTTTCTTTTTCATTATGAATTCTTTTTTGCTGTTTTCTTCGGATTTTTAAAAAAATAAATTGGAGTTAAAACTATAAGCGATATGATGTTTATTTAATGTTTAGACAGTCATTAGCTCTAAAATTGAAGGTCTAAATTAGACCTTCAAGCAAAAAAAGGGAGGAAAAAACAGTTTTAATTATTTAATGTTTATAAAATATCAAAAATTTAAATAAATAATAAAATTCAGCCAGTGTTGTTAAAAAAAAAAAAAAAACAGTTTTAATTATTTAATTTTTTGAATCCTACTCTCTATCTATCCTTAAAAAATATAATACAGTGTGTCCCAAAAGTATCCAAGAGGAAAAAATCTTATTTTGGGGTTTTTCGAAAAAAAGTCATTACTTATGAAAATCCTGCTTGTTCTTAAATATCAAATAAACAGGTCAGCGAGGGTCCGTAGGCCACACTATATTGTTTAAGAAGTACCATATTGATGGTGTACATATTTTAAAATGCTAAAAAGCTTTCTTTGAACTATCCTATGGGCCTGTTATTCTCAAAACACATAAACAAACTTCTGATCTGATAAAGTATTCAAAATTTTCAAAAAGTGGTATCTTTACTTTTGGTCGAAGAATGTTCAGGAATTTTTTCAGATTATTTGCATATCACATAAGCGAGATAGAAGGGGGGGGGGGGGGGGGCACTTTTCCCACCCACTTCAAACTGGTCTAGGCTAGCCCTATCAAATTTATAACCAAATAATGATATATTTTTGTAATCAGCTCGATGTACCCTTTCATATGATACCCCCACAAGGTGTCGAAAAAAAATTAAAAAATTTTAACCCTTAAAATCTTTTTACCCTATTTCTTTTTTTTTAAATATTTTTTTTAAGACGCTATATTTTTAACATGTGTGGGTAGGTACAAGACATATATATGCCAAAATGAAAATGCCTACATGACGAAAGGTGTAGCCGTGAGAGCAGGCGACGGACGGACGGACAGATAGACACACACAGGAAAATATAAGGGTCCTTGGTTCAAAAACCTAAGTAGTGTTCAAAATAAAAATATTTTTATCAACTTCTGCACAAATTGTTATTAAAATCCCTTCTTTTTTTAAAAATGCTCAACATTAATATTAGCAATGACCTACGTAATTCTTTCCTTCAGCTCATCCTCCATAACTGGGAGTTCGGCATAAACTTTTTGTTTATTATTATAATGCAATGTGAACTAATTCCTATTGGATACAATCTTGGGTTACACTGTATATAAAATAAAATAAAAGATTTAATTCGTCTAGCGCTAAATATACTTATGTATCTATCCAAATTTATAAATTTGCAAAAATAATTGTAATTGTTTTCAAGACATTTTTAAGTGTATTTAAAATGAAATTGAATTTAAGGATAGAATTTCACCACTATAAAAGAAACTGCTCATTTTAATCTTTAACTTTAATTTTAATATACCTTATACTATATCTAACTTATACCAATAGTAATACATAGTATTATACATTTCGTGTCTGATAATAAATATAAATATTTATTTATGTAACATTATATAAATTAAATTAACATACAAACTGACATAATAAATATGTATTACTATGAAATTTTTTTATATCATAAATAATAGTTATTTCTTATATTAAAATGGAGATGTTAATTTATTAATAATATTATTTAATAATAAATGGAGCTATTTTATATAATAACAATAATAAATTTGATTATAATTTAATGTACGTGTCTATAGGGTTTTTAAATAGACTTTACTCATAAAGTTATTTTTATTTCGCTTCAATTTTGCTAAAATGTTTATAAATATCAAGATATTTATAAAATTTAAATAAATAATGTGATTCAGCCAGTATTATCAGCTTTGGAAAAAAATGTCTTCATTTAATAAAGTAACTTAGTCCGCTATAAACTAATACCTTATTTCTATTTATAGATTACAGAAAAAAAGTTAAAAACGATGAGAGAAAATAGAATCTTCAATTCTCTAGTCACTGGTAGGTATACATTGCAAAAATTAATTCTTAAATCCCACACCTCCACCCTCTCCCTTCCCCCTCCTCTTATATATGCCTATCGTACGAGACTATATAAACTAATTATAATTCCCCCTCACCCTCTCTATATACACAGATGTATATTTTTTATTTAATAAACATCTGTAAAGTACAAAGTGTTTTACAATTTGAAAAATATATCGTGGTTCCAATTGATTATTTAATCAATTGGAACCACGCCATTTAATCAAAAGTATAATTTAATTAAATTAATTAATTTGATTAGAAATTAGTTAAAATATCCAATTTTAGTCGAAATTTTAAAACTAAACAGAGAGAAAAAAAATTTGGGAGGCGCTTACTTTTTGAATGAGTAATGGCTGTGCGAAATCCTTGCCGCCCTGTAGACGGAATCCCCAGGGGGTGGCATCCTGCCTTGAAAGGCGTATTGTAAGCAGCTGGTGAGACATAACCGCCACTACTTAATACTGGACGCACGGGTATACAAACGCGCTGTGGGCCCCGACACCAACACCCGACCTGTCTTTGCTATTTTTGAATTTGCCTCCCCGACCCCGCCTCGGCAAGCAAGTCTTCGGAGTAGGGGAAACCTGCGCACTCGTTCACTGCGCATATCCACTTTCACAACCCTTATCAGCTTTTTTTTATCGTTTTTGACAACGTAAACAAAAAGAGTTTTTTAAGTTCTAAACGAACATATTTTTTTGCTATTTATTTTATTTTAAATTAACGAATAATTTACTTAGTCGAATAATTTAATTCAATCTTAAAACGCCACTTTAAATTAACTATTACTACATACTTAGTAATTTAACTAGTCTTGTAAACAAGGGTTTTTTTTTTCAGATTTAATTTGTGTATGTTATAAACCATTGACTTTTCTTTGGCTTTTATTTTATTGGTATTATAAGTTAAAGGTAATGGCTTCACAAACACCTTTTGAAGATGATGACACTACTGAAGTTGGTGTTACCGACTCACCTAAGAAAGGTACACAGTTTAATGCTTAATTTAAATGTGAAGTTCCCTTCAATTGTTTTTCCAAGAATAATTAGAATGTTATCCTGGTTTTAATACGACGGATATAATTAAGAAATCAAAATAAATAAACATTTGGTGCAATAACCTACTTGGGTGTAACCTTCTTTCCCAAGAAACCCCTGCTTTCAAACCATTGTATAATATAGTAGAACCGGCCGATTCGGATGGTTAGATATAGTCCAGGAATTAACCAAAAAAATATGTGGCTAAAGTGAATTGTACAGTGCCATCGATACCTTTACTTCGATTTGGACCTCCTGGTCTACATGCAGCAGGGTTGTTTTTCTTCAGACAATGAGCAGAGCACCACAAAGGGGTGGTTGAAAATTCTAGGGGAAAAAATTAATTTTGCTCTTTGATGCTGTAAACAGAACTGTACAATTCACTTTTACCTTAAACTTTGTATATCGTTATCACAACAAACATAAGTTTACAGTTTTGGCAACATAAAATATACAACAACTATATTGAAAATTAGAAAGAAACAACGGCACAGCTTTAGAATACGGTTGTCAAGCTCGCAATTAACTATTAATTATTTCTTCTTCTTTTCTTATTGTGACAGAAGAACAATACCTATCACTCTTGTATATGTTATAATATTCATTTGTTAATAAACTTTAAAAGACGAAAGGGAGTAATCTCATTAATATATCTAAATTTCAAAGTGTATTCTAGTCTAACAGTTTGTTATGGGCTTGGCAAATGCATTCTAAAACTTAGTGGGAACAACAAATTAAATTATGCACAAGTTCATCGCCACATAATACAATTTTATCTCAATAATTTTATTTCTATAATTGAGGATTCATTTTATTTGGGATTTGGATAGTGGGAGTTCAACTGAAAGTTGCTACAGTAACATAACCATGATTTGCCACTTACATACCCTATGTGACATTAAATTGTGGCAAGCAATTCTCGACTGTATCATCTCCTCTAGTTCAATTAATTTTTGAAATTACTTGTCAGTAACAGTATGTCATCCTAGTAAGTGATCAGATACATTTGTTAATTTATAACTTCCCTCAGATGACAATTTCAACTAGATATCTTTGTCTAATATCTGTTGGAGGGGGTGGTTGACTGATATTACTAATTAATGTGTGGGTGGATCAAAATCAATCTGCCCCACCCTATCAAACCGAGGTTGTAATTGTTATTGTACCGTTACTGACAAGTACTTTCTTGAATTAATTGAACTGGAAGAGATAATACTGCCAGGAATCGCTTGCCATGATTTATATATTTGAGAGATTATATCCTTTTTAACATTCGAGTGAGGCTAACGCTCACTTTTCTAAACTGGCTCTTATTCTCCGGATTTACCTTGGAATTGAACTATTGTGATTTTTTTTTTTTTTTTTTTTTTTTTTTTTTTTTACTGATTAATGAGTAAGAATTATATTTGGTAAACAATAATACATATGCACTTATTTTTACCTCCATATTTCATATTTAAATGGTCCCTCTATCATGTATGTATTGGGTGTTTCTAATTACAGGTCCAACTCTGTCTACAAGTACAAGTAGCTTTGAGGCTCTCGACCCTCATGATCCTAATCTAAGTCGGCTCGCTTCTAAAATGTTTGAAAAAACCTCTGACTACATACTCGGAGAATTAACTATTACTCAGGTACTTCTTAGACTTCAGCTTTTTTTAAAAAATGTTAATTTGTTCGACTATTTTATAATACTTAAACCACCATGGAGACCATATCTTATCTACTGAACTGGTGAAGCTAATGATTATAATGTGGTTAATGAACATTTTCAAGAGGAACATTGTGGACAAACAGCCACAATCAGTCAGCCACAAATATGTCGCTTTAGTTGGTTCCAAAGGTGATCTATAAGATCACAGTCAAGACCTCTTGCTGGTCAGTCTATCTGCTGAATACTAACCAAAAAATTTCCAGTCCAAAAATATACGCCAACAAATCCAGCAAGTGGAGGACTATTGTTATAGTCATTCCCTTGCTGGATTTTATGGGGTCGGTCATTATCTTGTCTTCAAAGGAATCATTCACCGATTTAAGGGGCAAATGGTACTACATGCTCTTCAAGAATGTTCTATTTGCACCTTTTTGTGTGTAGAAATCACAGCTAAGTCATTCTGGGTATTAATAAATGCCTTCTCAGAACATGAATGAACCTCTCTGAAAATCATGCCTTGGACAGAAATTATAAGGAGCATATTGTTCAATGAGCCTCAATCGATGATTTTTTGTCCCATTTACAAGGTTTAAGTGAACCTATGACTCAAATAGCTTTAGTTCACAAAACTTCCTTATTTATATATAAAAAAAATAGAGTGGTGTATAGATGTGAATGCATTTTTTTTTTTTTTTTTTTTTTTTTTTTTTTTTTTTTTTTTTTTTTTTTTTTTTTTTTTTTTTTTTTTT
>KZ651470.1:41020-56750 GCA_001010745.2 Gerris buenoi | reverse complement strand
CTAACAAAGAACCCCCCCCCCCCTTCCTCAATATGGTAATTTATTCTATCATAACTATAATGCCAGGAAAGATCACTACTCGGACGACTTTTTTTAAGACCCTATTTCAAACTGTCATTGCGTGGCTTTCACCCAATCGTTTTTAAAGTTATAGATATGAAATTTAAAGTAGAAGAATGTAGTTATCAGACCCCGCAAACCCCATATCTCTATCTATTACATATGAAGCTGAGCTATAAGTGTTCAAAAAGTGCGTTTTTTTTGCCCATCCTGTATATTTCAAGCAATATAAATGCACTATCCTATTGAAAGTAAAATTAATGGGCAAATCATGCCTGGGAATTGTTTTTTTTTTTATACATCTTTATAGTGTAACACAACAACAATTACATGTTATGAGTGTTAGAGATAACATTGTTTATTTGGCTTGAATAGTATGAAAATGCTTTTTGCGATAATGTTTCAGAAATAAATGGGATATGTTAGGAAGGGAGGAGATGTACTAGAGTACTATGATGATCTAATAAGGATTCATAGAATGCACAATAGCAGGAAATGGATAGCTCTGGAACATGAGGTCATCAGTAATCTGTCTTAAGATCTTGGATTGGATGATTTGGAGTCGACAGCAGTAGGAGGGCTTGGTGCTACCCCATACAGACCATAGGTCCAAGCTAGCTTTATGATTACATTATACATTTTAAGCTTGTTATTATTAAGAGAGTTAGGACCCACAATCCAGAAGACGAAGAAATAACTTGTATCATCGTGTTATGTCAGTCCATTTTGTTTTTGTGTGTTTTGCCAAGTAAGGCGTCTGTGGAGGATAAGATTGGGGTAGCAGACTGCATCAAATTGTGAAATAAGAACTTGGTTAAGGATGAATAGAAGACTTAAATACACATATTAAATGTATACAATAAAGAAATAAGTTATTAAACAAACCTTCCAATTGTTTTTCTTTCCTTAAGAGGGCAGCTTCCCTCTCAGTAAGCTCTTCTTCGTTCGCTGGCTTTTCTGGGCTCTTAACTATTACTTTTTGCACCCTATCTCTGAAACAAAAATTCTTGCATAAAATTTCAGAACAGAAATAACAACATTAATTTTGAATTAAACACATTAAATCAAACTGATAGAAAAAATCTATTTAATTTAAAACTGATTTTATTTTTTTATTAAAGATTTAGAAATAAAAAATAACAAGATATGCTCTGTACTTTTTCAAGTACCTTTATCTTACTTTGGCAGTCAAGATAAACCTTTAGCTCTTCCCTTCTATGCTATGAAGCACCTGACTTACCACAAATTCAGGGCTAACCCACAACCAATTGTCTGTTATTTATTTTTCTACAATACAGCCTACTTAATGCATTATAATTTCCCTACTTTAAACCTTCCTTTATAATACTCATTTAGGAGAACTCAAGTGTAGTAGCAGTAGAAAATAGTAGAAAGTGTCTGAATTATGGTCTAAGAGTTAGTTTTTAAGATTTATCAAAACTGGTATCTATAGGTACGAGTAACCTCTGATTAGCCACTGTGTGGGAAGTAGTGGGAGTAGAGGCACCATTGTTGCACTGAGGTTAGGTTACCGGAAGTTCTGTGCTTGATGGGTGCCAAAAAGTTTTACTTTGCACCAAAAAACTCGCACTTCGCATTTGGACGGAAGTTTTTGTGGAGAACATTTCAAGATGCTATAAAAACCAAACTAGTGCTAATAAAACATTCATTTAACCACGGCTTGATGCAGACTGACCTGCCGTGTACGTCAGTGCAACAATAGTGTTGCTACTCCCACTAGTTCCTGCACAGTGGCCAATCAGATGTTACTTTCGTACGACCCTCGTATTTTCTCTTCAAGATATGGCAGGAGATAAAAAATATAATGAAATTTAAAAATTAAGAAAATGCTGGCGAATGTTTGTCACTTATTTAGTATAATTTTCAAACTGTATCAAAATATACATTATTTTTACCTTGAATACATCATAGAAGAGCTCAATGCCTGTTCCATAATTGCCTTGTGTAAGTCACTAAGTTGTTTCATATCACTCAGCCTTTCACTCTGCAAGGTTTCAATCCTTGCTTTGTGGCTTCTAATAAGTTCTTCTTCATTTACCTATAAATAAATTCATAAAATTAAAAAAAAAAAATGATGTTTTCTTTTTTAAATCGGAGACTTAAAAATATTTTTCTCCTCAGAAAAATCACTATGTTTCTGTTATCTTTGATAAGCCCAGAAGCAATATACTCAAATAAATATAATTTATTAACATAACTTGCCTTCATTTTATCAATTTTTTCAGCATATTCTTTTTCAACAGAGTAACAAAATTGTTGAATTTTTTCTATCCTTGACTCCCAAAGCAAAGCTTCTTGGCTAAAATAATAACATCAAATATTACAAGCAAAATAATAGTTGTCAAAAAAATTAACTGGTAACTGGTTTGGTAATCTGTTGTAACAAGCAACACCTGTGTTTAGGAAGAGGTCACAAGAAAATTGTCCTTTGCACATTGTGCTTGTTTCTACGCTAGATATAGTTGTCTATATTATTTATTATTCAATACTTACGCATTAGTCTTTTTTAAAAATGTAATTTCCATATCATGGTGAGATTTTAAGTTCTCCAATTTCATTGTCAAATTTGAATTTTCAATTTCAAGCCTCTGGACAGTCATCTATTAAAAATAAAAATAAAACCAAGATGAAATTTAAAATAAATTGAATCAAATCCCACATTTTTTATGCAAAGCACGTTAACCACGTTGTTGCGCGGTTTACAACTATTTTATGGTGTTAGCAAACCTGGATAAAATCATAATTAAGTAATTATTATAATCTAGAAGGATTAAGTATGAAGAAAATATCTTCAAAAATATGAAGTCGGTTAATTCAATTTTGCAACTGAAAGCATCTTTAGTAACATGACGTGGCATTGAAAAGGTCAAAAACTTATCAGAATTGAGAGATAAAAACTGTATATTTAGTCCTTTGTATTGAGACTCTGAGCATGGCCTCTAACAGGGTCAATTATAATTCTATTATTTTCTGTTTGTTTTTTTACCGTGGGTACAGATAAGGATGTAATTACAAAGTTAAATTTTTAAAAAATGGGATTTTTGAAGAAAATTCTAAAATTAAAAAATAATAAAAAAGAATAAATTCATTGGCAAGGAGGAAGAGTGAGAAAGGAAAGCTACAAGCCAAAAATATGATTCCTTTAAAAAGAATAAGTTCTTTGAGCGTAACATAAATTGTCGTTAGCCCAATGGGAAGAGAAGTATAAAATGACATTATTGCTAGACAAACCTTGGTTAAATAAACAAAGAATAAAATATAAAATAATACTATAAATCAACATTTATTGTTAAAAGAAACTCTTACTCTTAATTCCTTCATTTGTTGCATATTTTCTTCATAAAAAGCTAACTCTAGTTGTCTCTTCTGTTCAACCAAATCAAATTCCTTTTGCTTTCTTTGCTCGCCTGATTCAACATTTCTATGTGAAGTGTGCTGAGTTATTTCATTATCGGTTTGAGTGGTTTCTTCAAATCTATCTATTTTCTCCTCCTCGTCCTCGTTAGGAGCTATTTCAGAATCTGATTCAACATTGTCTTTAGCTGTGGTCTTAATTGTGTCTTCTTCATCCTTCTCTGTCTTGGAAGATTTTTCTTTTGAAATATTGGAAGTTATGGTTGTAACTACAGCCAGCCTTCTTGCCTCGTCCAGTAGTAACTAAAAATGAGAGTGTCAATCAAAAAGAAATAGATTCTTTACAATAATGTGATTAGCTAAACTGTTTTTTGAATTAGAAGGGAAAAAGAAAGAACAAAACCTTTCTTTTTATATTTATAACTCGAGGGGCTGGTGGAAATCTTTGAATGACATTAAAGTTAAAGGATAAACTAGTTTTAAAAATTTAATGACCATTGTCCATACTTGCATATATGACTGAATATTTGTGTGATGTGCAGAAAGGGCAGCACCAAATGTAGCTTGGGCACTCCGTAATTCTTCAACCATTTCTCCTCCACCTTTAAATCAGAGTGCAACTATTTAATAAGATATTAGAAAATAGAGTTGCAAATTTTGTAAAATAATAATTATTTCAGTCATTTTTCCTTTAAAATACCTGATTCTAATTAAATTAAATCAAATTTTATTATGAGAGAAACACAAATAATTAAAATAATTAGAGGGAAAAAAGAGACATTTGACAACTAAATAAGTAAAAAGTAAGAAGTAATACAATTTAAATTTCATTATATTAGTACTCAAATATAGTTTGTATTACAAATACACAAAATTAATTACCTGTGGATAGTTGAGCCACAGTTGGTGGAGGGAGTGGGTAAAACTGTGGATAAATCATCTGCCCAGGAACAGCTCCTCCTGAAGTACCTTGAAGATTATGAAAGTCAGGTAGAGAGCCGGTTACAACATTAGAACCAACTGGTGCAACAGATGATGGTGTAGGATGTCCAGCAACAACAGGCATTGTACCTGATGAAACTCCAGCTATCAATGGATTTGACGGAGGGTTAATGTTTTCTTTCAATATAATGGAAGGATTATGTGATGAAAGGTTTGTACGTTCATTAGAAACTGTTTCTTGAGCATTTTGAGCTTCAACTCTAGTAGAAATCTCAGATTGTTTGTAAGGGGATGTCGCTTTGAAACCACTCAAACCCTGAGGTTCCCTTGGCACAACTTCTTTCTTTTCTTTAATCGGTGTTACACTATCAAATCCTGTTAACAAATATGAATTATTCTAAGTATACAAAAAAGGACTGGCAATTATAAATCATAAAAGACTGGTTCAGTATGATATTTATTTCATGTTTTAATTTTATTAGTATGTCAGTCATCTGCAAAGACAGCAGCAGACAGTAAAGACAAGTAAGCCACTTTAAAATGTATCAATACAGTAGAGCAGGGGTCTGGAACCTATTTGCTTACAAGGGCACAATACCAGATCAAAAAATCGACAAGGGTGCTAAGTGCACATGCTGGCGGTAGACGAACAAAAAAATATTAATAGGTTGACACTTTCAAAAAACTTAATACCTTATTATACAAAGTATAGGTTTACCTTAGGTGGGTAGTTTTCATAGCTGATAAGTTAAAGTAAAAAAATAAAAAATAAAAAAAAATAAAATAAAATAAAAATAAAATAAAATTGGCAATTTAGTCATATTGGTGGGCACATTAGAGGGACACATAGAGTGCAAGGTTGCTGATGACCTGCAGTTGAGTCACTCACTGCTCTAGAATTTTCACCTCTAGCAGTTATCCCTATACATTGATGTTCAAACTTCTTTCAGGATAGCACTTTCCCTTAAATCTCTCAACCAAACTGTTTGCCTAGCATTGTTTTACACACTATTCTAGAGATAAATAATATAACATTAAACTAAAATTGATTGTATACAAACTAATATGATTACAGTAGAACCCCATTGAACAGACAGGTAAACAAAATATAATACACATACTATATAGGTAGCTTTATCTGGCTACATTATAATTATTTATGGCACAACTCTGTCAGTTATTGACTAAAGAAATGAGAAGCAAACAAACCCAGCAGAAAATAAATTATTCTTTAAACTAATAAATGTAAGTATTTTACATGATCCAGAATAATCTTTTTTTTTTAAGATAAAATGCAGTGTATATGATGTACACATATTTTTCAATTAAACTTATGTTTAAGACTGTTTTTGATTTTGATGGGTTTACACATTTTGAGGCTCCCTAAGTCCAAAAAAGTTGTTTTTAAAAACATCAGTCTGACGTCAGTGCAGACGCTAGTGCTTAAACTACTGAACCAATTTTGATTAAATTTGACATACAGATTCAGACGAAGTTGAGAAATTAATTTTAGATTTAAATATGAAGGCACTACCTCCAAAACATGAAAAAAATTGATTCTGAAAAATGGTTCGGCTGATTTTGATTAAAAAAAATTCTAAAATGTAATCCATTTGTTTAGATATTTATGAAAATAAATATGATTTTATTGAAAATCAAAAACAAAAAGTAAACAACCACCTGCTGAAAACTTTAAATATGTACCAATATTTACATAAAAACATTTTGCTCAATTTATCAGCATAGAGAATAGACTTAAAATAGAGTTGACATTTGGCGCGATTTCTTGTCCCTTCATAAAAAGTGACATCAGCACTATCTGTTGTTCGTTGCATCATCTTAAAAAGGAGTGGGGATGAAAATAGCGCATTTAGTTCCTCTATGCCTCTACTAGGTGTCGCTAGTAGTCATCCCTGAAAATTCTCATTTTATAAATACTATGCTTAGTTATTACAAGTGTCACTTTAATTTGTTTTTTATCACATATTTTTTTTTGAAACATTTTATTTAGTAACAAAATGTTCATAAAAAGTAATTTAAAGTAAAAACTTGTAATAAACTAAGCATTTATGAAATGAGAACATAAAGAACAAACCTAATATACTTTTTTTGTCACAACCGTTTTATTTTATTATTGGTGTTAGAGCAGTCTGGAACACAGCATTTTCTGAATCTATTGACCATAGTAAAAGGAAATTGATGTCGGTGAATTTAAAAAAAAACAACAAATTATAATTAGGCTTCGAAAATGATTCACACAATTCTTTAAGTACTGAAAAATTTAGTAAAATAAAAACCGTCAACAATCCTTTTAATTATCTAAGACCAAAATAAACCGCTGTCATTTTTCTTTTGTCCCCCTTTTTCTTGAAATTATTGAGAGCAGCGCATTCTATGAGCCGTTGCACAAACTATTTTCCAAGTTATGTGACGTCATGATGGGACACGGGATTTTTCAACGAATGCCACCCCCCTGATTTATCAGGCAAATTTTTTATTTGGTGTATAATAAACACTTTCTACAGTTAATTGCTGCACTTTCGTTGAAACACCATTATTCATTTGCATTATTATTTGAAAACAATTACTTTGTATAAACCAGACTTTTATTAAATCAGACAACATTTGGCACTTAATAATCTGTTATGGTGAGTATCTACAGTATTATTTACCTGGTACATTTTTAGAGTCTTCTTTCTTATCTCCAAGTAAGTCGGAAAATCCAAAATCCTCAATACTACAATGTAACATAAAAATAAATATGTTATATTAAATTGTGTTACAGTTGAATTTTAAACTTAACATTTTTAAACAATAATAATAATTCTTAATACATTGTGTTACAAGTAAAGGCAAACCTTAGAGGTTATTATTACATTTTCTGTACACTTTGTGACACAGCGAGCTTAAACCTTTGATAGGCCAAGATGGAAATTTAGAACTTATCGACCTCATTGGTCATTTTATGGAGGCCCACATTGGGTATTTTTATTTCTTAATTATACTCAAGAGGTTACTTACTTAGGTTAGAGGTACTTACTCAAGAGGTTTAGAAGGTTGTCTTCTTGGCCTGCGGGGTGCAGTGTTAGAGGGAACATAGGATGCTGAAGCCTCACTACTATCCTGTAAGTTTCCTCTATTTCTAGGTCTGCCCACATTACTAGTTCCAAAAGCCAAACTTTCTGATCTCACTTTAGCATCATCTATTTTACTTTTCTCTTCAACCTTACCAACCTCTTCTTTTAAACCTTAAAATTAATAAAATATGTGTAGGAAAACAAACATTATATTTATTTTTTCAAGTATATAGTTAATTTAATTGAACTATGAGAATTAGAGCAAAAACAGCTTCCAGTACACAAAATTCCAATCCAAAATACATAAATTTAATATTAATCTATAAATCAAGGCACTTATTTACTTTAGCACCCCCCTTGGTTCTAAACAATAGTCTGCCCAACAAAAGTCTTAAAGGTTTATAAGTTTGTCACTCAAAATCGAGTCCTATCGTGTGAAGGACTAAATCTTATACAGAAAACAGTAGGACAATGAGGTCTAGTTTTCTTAGCGTACATTTAATATTCCTTTTTCTTAATAGTAATTTAAATTAAGGAATATATACTACTTTGTATATGTTCCTTTGTCTAAATAACTAAGACTAAAGGATATATGGGGGTGCTTAAGTAAAAAAGTCCCAAAATCAAAATTAAGTGAGACCTTGTCACTCAGAGATCCTTAGCGCGCAACACTTTCTCTCCTTATAGCAATAATAAAAAGTAGATGTTAATAAGCTCTACAGTGTAACCTTGAAACAAAAGTTATTTTAACCAAAATACCAAACCCTTAATAAATTAACTAATTCTGGCCCAACAGCCGGTGGAGGGTTTATGCCTAATATAAAATTAAGCCATAAAATCACTCAAGAGCTAATACATTGTTTATCCGCAACAAGATAAAATCTACCTTAGAAGCCAAGTTAGTAGAGTGGTGGGAAGACTAATTCTTACTTCTTACATCACCCTGAGGTAATTCCTTGGCTAGTCCAGGCTCTAGCCTTGCTTAGGGAAGGGTTGTAAAAAAATCATTACAGTAAAGATAGGCAGGTCAACTTAATAGTCCAGGAGATAGCTTGCAAAAAATTGTCTGACTTACATCAAGCTAGAATTTTGTGTATAATTAAATGTTTTGGTGCTTTTTAAGAATATGTGGTCGGCTAAGTTCATTTGCGGGACGTAGCTTGGCAGTAGGCATTTGAAAAAACAAACTGGTGGAGAGCGGCCATGTCCCTCCCTTTTTGGTGGACAATGTGATTTTGATGATCCTGAGTCCGAAATAACTCATACTTTTTGGTTTAATAAAGTAAACCAAAAATCAAGTTGATGGTAGTTTGTCCCTTAATAAGGGACCTGTTTGATTTGGAGTAATATTTGACTAGTAGTAGTAGTAGTAGTCTAGTACTTCCTACTAGAACGGGTAGGACGAACCACTTGTTGGAACCTTGCAATTAGACCATCTTTTAGGCCCTTTTTACGCCCCATGGTAGAGAGTTCCAGCCACTTCTCACATCATACATTTGTACATTGTACCGCCGTATGATGTGATCAGAGCGTCAAGGCGAGGAATCCAACCCTATCTCGTTCCGCTCATGATGCAGTGATGGCCGAGCAGAGATGGTATGCTGGGTCTCTATATTTGACTAACTAACCTATTAAGTGACAAACTACCATCAACTTGATTCACTACCAACTAAGTTCTTACTCAGGATCTTGAAAATCACACTGTCCAACAAAAAGGGCGGGACATGGCCGCTCCCCACCGGATTGTTTTCATTTTTTTTTATTTATTTATTTGCTTATTGCCAAGCTATTGTCCCAACTATGGCAAACGAACTTAGCCGACCATATATTCTTCAAAGGCACCAAAGCATTTACTTGTACACAAAATTCTAGCTTGATGTAAGTCAGGCACTTTCTTCTAAGCTATCTCCTGGACTATAGATACTTAATCAAAAATGTTATTTACCTAATGGATCTTTCTCCTTATCACTAGCCCATTTTGAACCTCCAAATAATTCTTTTATAAGATCTTGCCTATTGTCTCGTCTACCTCCACTACCTGTGTCTGGTTCTAAAAAAACAATACATTTACATCATAATTTACACGATACAACTATAAATAAAAACCAGGTGTATATGACCTTAGTAGTCCGACACCTGGAATTTAATTAAATAAATAAATAATAAATAGTATTTTAAGAGAAATTTTGTAATTTAAAATGTTTAAATTACAACATAATACAACAACCACAAACCTATATTGGTTTGAGGTGCTACAGCAGGGGTAGTTAAACGAGATCTAGATGCTGGAGTAGTAGGATTATCTGTCAGTCCTAACCAATCAGCTCGTCCTCTTTCATTATCTTTATCTTCAACCTTCTTCTCTTCTGCTTTCTTCTTACCTCTTGAGTCTGCTGCAGCAGCTTGGCTCCCTCCCCCCACTTCCTATAATACAAGAGTAAATTACAAGTAATTCTTATTTGATGGTGCAACCCTAAAACTAACTACATCAAGATTTAGTTTTACTAATACCAAAGATTAAAGATAATAAACGTCTTGTGCTTGTAAACCTTTTGTAAAAAAAAGTTTAACAACGTTATCTATTATAAATAAATAAACTACAAACTAATATATTGCGGCTTTAAAGGAAAAAAAATTACTTGAAAAAAAATACAAGTATTCAGTGGATTCCAATAAAATTTAGTTATATATATACCCAATATTCTGGAGGAGTTAGGCTGGAGAATAAAAATCAAAGCTGTAGTGTAGAGGTAACATAATTTTTATTCAACTAAAACTTTAGTACACTTCTTAAAATAGCTCTGAAATAACTAATTACTTCTGCCAATTTTTTTAATTTTAACTAAAAAAAATAAAAATAATTAAAAATAAATATTTTATTAATTAAAAAATGAATTATCACTTTAAAAAAATTGCCAGATTTCTAATAGCTTTTCATTGTTCTAATTATTGGAAAAGTGTAAGAAAAGTTGAATTATTTAATTATTAATTAAGAATTTTCAAGAGAAATAATGGTCTTTGCCCAATACATCTGAATTGGGCAATAAAAACAACACTAAAACTGTTTGAGATCGTGGAATAGCTCAATTAAGATAGGCACAATCAGTTGAATAATTTTGAAACAAGAAATAGTTACATAGAACCAAATGAATACCAACAAAACATCCAAACATTAAAAAGAGAAAAATGAATGCAATGGGGTTCTGCTACAACTAATATCAATAATTCAATAACATTAATTTGATGGATGATGGAATTTTATCTGATTATACAAATAAATGTATACAATAATCCATGGAAAGTAATTACATTTTAATTACTTACCCCAAGAATTGCTGCTAATTCATCAGCATCAACTTCTGATACATCGGACAAATCTCCTGATGTGCCATAATCCTTATATAGATCGGACTTATAATAAGACATAATTTGCACTTGTTATAATCCTATTCACTTACTTTAATTATACATAGTAACATTTTAAATATACAGTGTTTACTACAAGAAACATACATTTTTAACTTTAACTAACACAGAATAAGTAAAAGCTCAATTGAGTTAAGTTCAGGTAATTGTTATTGAAATGTGCAAATAATACAAAATAAAAATAAATTTATTACTAAATTAAAAATAATAACAGACTCAGTTTTAGGACAGATATATTTCTTTGTTATAACTGAAAAGGTTATATTATGATAGGAGAATGTGGATATGACTTGTTTACGGATATGGTTTCTATGGAAAGGTCTGTTTACCCATCTGTTTCCATGGCAACTGCTATCTAGGAAGATGGCCCTAGGACAATAAACAAGCTTTGTAGAGGCTTTAATAAAAAATGAATAAAGAACTAATAATAATATATATATATTATTTCAAATATAAATTAAATTTAGATTTTTTTTTTTAATTATCTATTTAATAATAGATGCTTGGTGAATTTTAGTATATAATGAATATGGAGGATATAATTTGAATAAAATAAGACTTAGCTAACAAATTACTAATACCCTTGTTCAGATATATTTATTGAGTTATACTTATTAATTCCATGTGTAGTGCCTTGACAATTTCAAAACAGCTCGACTGATGTTGATGAAATTTTGTATGCATTTTAGACTGTTGCATATTAATTTAATATTAATATTTAAGGTGTAAATGAAAGTATGTCTTTGTACCACACATAGATAGCTCAAGAAGTCTAAAGGTGCTTCCAAGAATGGAACCCAAATTTAAATCTTTCAAGACTCCACGAGAAAGCATACAATGGTAATGATAGCCCCTGTGTGCTCGATTACATTTGAAAATAATTGTGGATATTTCTTGTCTAAACATATTTACACTCTTGCTAATGAAGATGATAAACCAATAAACGTTTTTTTGTAAGTACTGACTCCAACATGCAAGATGGTTTTTTTTGGCTGCCCCAGTGGAATAGGAATTAATTTTATACCTTTCAGAGAAAAATAAACCATCCCCTCTTGCAATTGTAAAAGTCGGATACGTGTAAATTTGACAAATAGATCAACTACAGAACTCGAGTCTTAATTGAATGAAAAAAAATGCATCGCAGTTTGTCATGATCAAAAACAAATGAACTAAATGTTAAACAGTATAAAGTTGTAGTGTAATGAGCCACAGAAGAGTATTAGGAAACAGACGTCGTGCAACCAAGAAACTGAGATCAGCTCACCTAATAAATTAAAAATTAACCTGATAAGGTGTTGACCAGAGGTGTTATAACTATGATTCCATCTTAAAAAGCTTGTATGAATATAACTGTTGTCTCCTCAGTGTGCCCCTCTACTAGAGATGTGCGTTATTTAACGTAATAGGTAAAATAATAGGGTTCCAACTGTGTCTCCTATTACTGACGTTACAGTGACTTGGTTAAAGCTATTAAATTTGTCACTGGTTACGGAACGGCCCCTAAAGCTTTTTAAGTTTAATGTAAGTGAAGGTAGTAAGAGTGGTATCATGTGTTATTAGTGGGGAAGGTTCCTTTTCCTACATGTAATCCTTTAATCCTGTACCCTTTTATACTTAGCAGAAAGCCCTCTCTCTACCTGGTTCCGTTCCACACAGTGACAAGTGATATGATATAATATTGAAACTGGAGATTCCAATACCTATTACTTTATTAATAGGTGACAAAGTCACGTGTCACGGAAATAAGAAAGCCCTAATACCTAATACCCAGACTTTTTTTCAGTGACAGTGACACCTATTAAAAAAATAATAGGTATTGGCACTTAATACCAGATCTGGTCACGGACCCTTAAAGGAACATAGCAGGTAGCAGAACTTCCTTTCAGTGACAGTGACTTTGTCACCTATTAATAAAATAATAGGTATTAATACCTATTACCAGCTCGGAGCTGGAACGGTGTCACCTATTACTCAGATTTAATAGTTTAGCCCATCCCTACCCTCTACCATCAAAGGGTTTACTCACTTTCCACTAGAAGGGCGGCTTTTTTAATCTAGCCTGGGTAGGGAGGGGGAATACATTACCAAGAAGCATCCTAATCCATGGCGTACCCATGAGGTTTNTAAAAATAAACCTGATAAGGTGTTGACCAGAGGTGTTATAACTATGATTCCATCTTAAAAAGCTTGTATGAATATAACTGTTGTCTCCTCAGTGTGCCCCTCTACTAGAGATGTGCGTTATTTAACGTAATAGGTAAAATAATAGGGTTCCAACTGTGTCTCCTATTACTGACGTTACAGTGACTTGGTTAAAGCTATTAAATTTGTCACTGGTTACGGAACGGCCCCTAAAGCTTTTTAAGTTTAAGGTAAGTAAAGGTAGTAAGAGTGGTATCATGTGTTATTAGTGGGGAAGGTTCCTTTTCCTACATGTAATCCTTTAATCCTGTACCCTTTTATACTTAGCAGAAAGCCCTCTCTCTACCTGGTTCCGTTCCACACAGTGACAAGTGATATGATATAATATTGAAACTGGAGATTCCAATACCTATTACTTTATTAATAGGTGACAAAGTCACGTGTCACGGAAATAAGAAAGCCCTAATACCTAATACCCAGACTTTTTTTCAGTGACAGTGACACCTATTAAAAAAATAATAGGTATTGGCACTTAATACCAGATCTGGTCACGGACCCTTAAAGGAACATAGCAGGTAGCAGAACTTCCTTTCAGTGACAGTGACTTTGTCACCTATTAATAAAATAATAGGTATTAATACCTATTACCAGCTCGGAGCTGGAACGGTGTCACCTACTACTCAGATTTAATAGTTTAGCCCATCCCTACCCTCTACCATCAAAGGGTTTACTCGCTTTCCACTAGAAGGGCGGCTTTTTTAATCTAGCCTGGGTAGGGAGGGGAATACATTACCAAGAAGCATCCTAATCCATGGCACAACACCCATGAGGTTTCCGGGCTTACCAGCCAGATTTTTTTATGCCCTTTGAGTATTGGTTTATATAGGGATAGAACATTATCACATATCAGTCATCTCTCAGTTCAGTGCCTAGCACTGCCACTGCTTACTTCTCTAGATAAATAATAAATAATATCCCATAGTACAACACTCAAGAGGTTTCCGGGCCTACCAGCCAGATTTTTTTATGCTCTTTGAGTATTGGTTTATATAGGGCTAGAACATTATCTCTTATCAGTCATCCCTCAGTTCAGTGCCTTCTCCGACAGTGCCTAGCACTGCCACTGCTTACTTCTCTAGATAAATAATAAATAATAACCCATAGCACAACTCTCATGAGGTTTCTGGGCCTACCAGCCAGATTTTTAATGTTCTATGGTGATGGATAATATAGGGACAGAGTATTACCTCCTAACAGACACCACTGGTAATAGCTACCTACTTACCTTGATAATGACATGCTTTTTGATTAACACCAATTTGATGGTACTGTGTAAGCGGGGAAAAATATAAACGCCTGCTGTATCGAAGGACTTTTTCATAGCCTTAGGATATGGTGCCATCTAAAAGGCCCTACTACAAATGGAAACTCTTAAAAGGATACAGAATAAGTAAAAGCTCAATTGAGTTAAGTTCAGGTAATTGTTATTGAAATGTGCAAATAATACAAAATAAAAATAAATTTATTACTAAATTACTTGAAAATCACACTGTCCAACAAAAAGGGCGGGACATGGCCGCTCCCCACCGGATTGTTTTCATTTTTTTTTATTTATTTATTTGCTTATTGCCAAGCTATTGTCCCAACTATGGCAAACGAACTTAGCCGACCATATATTCTTCAAAGGCACCAAAGCATTTACTTGTACACAAAATTCTAGCTTGATGTAAGTCAGGCACTTTCTTCTAAGCTATCTCCTGGACTATAGATACTTAATCAAAAATGTTATTTACCTAATGGATCTTTCTCCTTATCACTAGCCCATTTTGAACCTCCAAATAATTCTTTTATAAGATCTTGCCTATTGTCTCGTCTACCTCCACTACCTGTGTCTGGTTCTAAAAAAACAATACATTTNCGAAGGACTTTTTTATAGCCTTAGGATATGGTGCCATCTAAAAGGCCCTACTACAAATGGAAACTCTTAAAAGGATACGAGGCAAAAGGTTAATAATAATAATAAAATTATATAATAATTATAATTGTCTTTGTACAATAGTAAATAAATATTACTTTTAAAAAGTTATAAAATTAATAATAATTAAAATACATGTACATAAAAATTTAACAATTTATGAAACAGCACTTCGCTTTTTTTAACTTTATTAAAAAAAGAGCAAATTTTAGAATGATTTAACTTCCGCCATCATGTCAATAAATGAATTCAGAAGTAAAATTAAGAAAACTTACTTTTTTTCATTTAATTTAAAATTGATCAATATTGAATTGAATTTAGAACTCATTGTCAACTTTCAAGTCAATGAGTATTAATTAATGATAAAATAAAATGGCTAAAAACATGACAGGTACAAGAATGTGACCTAAAACAATTATAGTTGTCGAAGAATGAAGTGTAGATGTGGCCTGCACTCCTTAATTTAATCAATCAGTCCTAAAATATGATATACATGTATATAATAAATAAATATAACAATATAATATATTTCTAATGAGTATGTTGGGCAAAAAATAAACTTAAGTCATAATTGCAAACACAAAACAGTTCAAATAGAAAAAAATATCAGTCTAACACTTCCATACTTAAATTTTTCATACACATAATCACGTTTTCATAATAGGTATTAATACCTATTACCAGCTCGGAGCTGGAACGGTGTCACCTATTACTCAGATTTAATAGTTTAGCC
>KZ651470.1:6938-25087 GCA_001010745.2 Gerris buenoi | reverse complement strand
CCAAAAACAGTGGTGTTAGAATATTTTTTAAGACAAGTAAAGGAGTTACATTCATATACAATCCTATAATATATTTAAAAAAATATACAAAAATACATTCTACAATTCAATTATTCCATTATTTTATATCAATTTCATTTTATTTAAGTTTCCTTCCATTCTTCATTATCACAAAAATGCAAAGAATTATTAAAAAAAAAAAAAAAAAATCTACAAGATTTATATTATATATAAATTTATATATTTAAACGATATAATTTACTCTTTATGAAGTAAATTTATATAATTGTAATAAATTGGTGAGTGTATAATTGTATTTTTTACTTTTACATTTTTTATAAGTATTTAATTATCCTTATAAGGTAAAATTCAATAATAATTATAAATAAGTTTAATTACATATAAAAAAAAAAACTTGTTCGATGACTCCAATAAGATATTTAACAGTTGAATAAAAATCCCAATTAGGCACATTATAAGGTCTAAATATGAATTTTAATATTTACTATTAAATTTACTATTGATTTACTATTTGCACATTATTTACTTATTTTCTATTTTTTTTTTTTTTTTTAATCTAATTTTATAATTTTTTTGTGTGGCTAGTACCTTACCATAATATAGGGCAGAATAATTACATTTTAAAATGTATTAACAGTTAATTTTATTCAAGGGGGAAACAAATGTATCGACGAATAGCTGTAGTAGTTTTCCAAAATAAATATTTTACGATGAAAAATAAATTTTTGGGTCATTTATTTTTTAAACTTGGTCATTCTGCCTAGATATTTGATTCAATAGTAATCTTATATTGTAGGAAAGTTCTACACTAAGGAACTCTTTAATTAACTTACAGTAACTATTTGATACAATTAATTTAAATTGTTGCATCAACAGACATTGGTGTGAAATTCATATTCAAGCACATTATGTTAATAAAAAATCACATCATATGGCCTTTTTCCAAATATTTTCCCCAAATTTTGTTATCTTAAACGTGCTATTTATTGTCTTCAATAAGTTTTTTAACGTCAAATAAAAAAGCTATTCTATTTCACTCGCTTGCTTTTACATAAGAGTAATCTAGTTAAGCAAAGTAAGAATGTTATTTATTCAATATATACATATGTGTATGTACGTAGTAGAAGCACATATCTTGTATATACTCATTTTGCTTTGAATTATGTACTTACTTTAATTCCATTTCCCTTGGTAATAGTTCAGTGGGTCAAGGAAAGATTCTTACTCAGAAGTTAATTTCACTACATCTATCTGTTATTGCTCCGAAGATGAGACCAAATAATAAAACATTTATTTAAAACAACAACTGAGATTTTGTAGGATGTGTCTATCAACTTTCTGTCGTTAAATTCTGATAAGATACTGACAAAATTAATTTGTTTATTTTTGGAATAATAACTTTATCAAAAAGTTTAAGGGTTCTTGAAAAAAAGTGCAAATTCTTTAATTTTTATATTTAAAAAAAAAAATCCTTTTTTTATATTGTATTATACACTAAATACAAAGGTAGTAAATATACACACATTAAAAATAAAAAACAACTTGATAATGTATAATTTGGCTGCAACAAAAGTGGCACTAATCATTGGTCCACAGTAATATAATCAATGGATTTACCATAAATATTTAAATAACTTATATATTATATATATATAAAAAACATTGCTTTTAAAGTTCCTTTTTTTATTTTACTTTTTTATTCTTTTTAAAAAACCTTACATATTACATATCTGTGAATATAAACAAAAACACATTCACCAAGATACTTCTGATTCATAATAGCCATAAAAAAATCGTTTCATTTAATACATATTATATTAAAATTATGTATATTTTTTATTTAAATATATTTACAATAACATTCTAAAGCAAAATCTTATGGACGGTCCTTTTACACAAACATTATTTTGTTCCCACAAAAATAAATCAAAGAAACAGGATAAAACAAACATGTTCATTTTTACAGTCATATCTAAAAGGCATATTTATTTTTATTAATTAATATACTTTTTACACGAGCAGAATTTTTTATGTACAACTTTCAATTAAGAGAATGTACATAAAAAAATAATCGTTTTATTGGAACATGCTTTAAGCTCTTTTTAATTTTTTTTAAAAAATATTTTCTCATTGATATTTTATAAACCGAGTATAAAATACACGAGATAAGCTGAAAAAGAGCTGTAATCTGTTTTAAGTTTTAATTAATCTATTTCTTTATGTATTTATAAATAACACTTTTTTAAAAAAAATTGTGAGTACTTGAAGTGATTTAAATGTAGTCAAAAAAATGTCCTAATATATCAAATCACCTATAGTCAAATACACACAATTTATTCTTGCACATATTAAGAAAGTTTCATATGGAAAAATTTACATAGGAATTTGGAAATTTTGTACAACGAGAAATATTTCAATGTGGAGTGGGTTAAATCTAATTGACAATTGATAAGAGTCACTTTTAAAACCATTTTTTAGTACTAGGACGCAGGAACATGTGATACACATGTTGCCTAGAGTGAGACAGTGTCAAATTGTCATGATCTCGTAGAGAGAGAAGTGCCGTCATCACTGATTTGTATTATTTCCCTGCGCTGGTTGGTTGTTATTGGGTGTGCCAGGGGAACCGATATTGTCGATGTCCCGTTGTGCTCGGGATATTTTCACCTTATCCCTTGGGGTTCCATCTTCACCAGTTTCCATGGCAAACATCTTCATTTTCTCTTTGAAGCTCATTTTTTCGGGGACTTGGATTTTGTTTTTGTTCGCAGCTTCCTGAGCAGCCAGTCTCTTTTGTCTGGGATCCCTGTGTGCAAAGAATCATAAATTTAGCTATTATATTTTTTTCTTATTGAGAACTTATATTGCACTAACTATTTATTCATATAATCAAAACAATATTTATAGTTGTATGTTTTATTAAAACATGGCCACCTTTACCAGACTTCTTAAATAAACTACATAGTGAATGTTAAGGTTAATATTTAAGGTTCTAAAATCCTTATTCATTCTTAAATTCATTTTATTAAATCAAATTTTAAAAATCCTAAATCTTGAGATCCTAAATGTAAATCCTAAATGTTGAGTTGTGAAGTTCACAACATTTTTCCTGTTTTTTGGCAGTACTTGTATAACTACAATTGGACGGGAGATATGAACCAAATGCAAAAGATGGATGGACAAACTACCAAAAGCATAAGGGTTTCTATGATGAGTTCCAAACACTAACATGCAATACCTATCTGATATACATCAACAAAAGTGATGAAACATTTTTTTATTTTTCTATTCTCAACTTATATCCAATAAAAATATTAAGGCAATTCAAAATTTGAAGGATTAATTATTTGTAAATAAACTTCTTAATTTAGTACATTCAATTATAACTAGAGTTATTTATTAATTGATAGATTGGCTTATTTAATATTACATTTTTCCTTTATGAATCAATATAAAGACGTCTAATTATAACGAATTCTACTTCCTAAGTAAAGATTATTTTTTATTTGTCAAATACAGTTATTACATAGTTACATCACAAGCATGGAAAAAAATTACAATAAAGTAATTACCTGTAAACTTCCTGAGCACCAATGACTCCAGGAGTGTTATTGACGGAGTATGGAGTATCAGGGCTTGTTGGAGATGAAAGCATTGTTTCAGCTTCGTCTAAAAAAAGCTGAAATCAACAAAATTAATTTCAAATAAAAACAGAATTAAGAGAATAAAATATGATGTATCGAGCAATGCATAGAATTTAGCAATGAGTAAAAAAATTGAACCGTTAGGAGGACTGACAGTTTGAGATCAAGGACAGATTGAGAGATAACTCCAAAAGGACTCGGATAACATACAATCTCAAGTGCAGATAACAACATTACACAATCTTCGAGTTATTATAGAAATGAATAATCTCTCTCCTGTATGAGTTATAATTTAAAAATATTGAAAATGAATAATAAAATTAACATACTACTCACATCCTGTTCTCATAAGAGTGAATAAAAGAAAAATAATGAAAGATTCTAGGTAAAAAAAGATATAAAATATATCACCTCTCCTGTAGAACAACTATTTGACTGCAAGTAATTTAGAGGAGAACCAAAAAACTTACTATAAATTTAGAATTAACATACAATACCAAAAATAAACAAGGTTTGTGACATGCAAAATGCTGATCAATCTGACTTTATTCCATTTGATGCATCAGGTTTTCTAAGCACTTTTCATGTGTTTACTATAATTTTACAGAATTATGCAGTTACCTTGTTGTTCTATTCGAAAAGCAATATATAAAAATAAAGCCTAGATTATTGTTTATAATCTTAATATTTTTGAAACAGAAGTCAAACTTTTATTTAAAGAAATTGCAATAATAAAAAAACAAACTTTATTTTGAATTGTTAACCAAGATGAATTATTAATTTATTTAGTTATTAATTTATTTTGAATGTTGATGGTTTTACATTTTTTAATCCAGTGGGTTGAATTAAGTGGGTTTAAAGATATGTCTGACTATGTTATGCCATCTGGGCTAACATGTGTGATGCATAAACTATTAAATCTATTTCAATAAGTTTGTTATACATTCACTAGGGCCCATACCCCTGAAGTGAAATTGAGAAATTAATTTAAGCTAAAACGTTTGGGATGAACCCTCCCACTCAACAATGAAATAAAACATAATACTGTTGTAGGTGAAGAACGAAGTTGACGAGGAAAAGACAATAATTTTTTTAAATTTGATGAAAAATACTCGTTCCAAAATACTTGAACAGTACCTCATAATTAGGTTTTTACAAGATTTAAACTAATTATTACTTATATCTAATTTTTCTTTAATTATCTCAATTGGTACAAAACAAATATTTTATGCTTGAGAGACAGGTCAATCACTTAAATCTTATTTATCAGATGGGAGGTAAAAGTACTCAAATTTCATAACAACAGATTACACTGGATATCTCTGATATCACTGTCTGTCAAATATTTTATTTGTAACCAACAAAAAAGTATATGATATTATACTGTACATTATGAGTTAAATTTATTTAAAAAAAAACTCATAGTACAGTCAACACATACAAAAAATTGATTTCCTCTCAAAAGGTCAGATAGAGCAGGGTTGTCCCCAGGGGGGTTTAATTGCGCATCTTGCGCCATTAAATCCCTTGGGGGGGGGGAGGATTTTTTAATATTCATATTCCAAGTGATGGCAGTTTTGAGGAAATTTGCACCATGAGCCTTTGGGGGGATGGGCATGGGCATCCCTTTCTTCTAAATTAGATTATGTTTAGTGACACAATGGCGTGAGAACCCTAACATGGATTGAAACAACACTTTGTAAGGCTGAAGATTAAACAAGAATTGATTTTGAGATGGCTCTGTAGGGTAGTGTCTTCACATCCAACATATGAAAAGTTACTAACATCTTTATTTTTTAAAAACGAGAAGAAGGCATAATTTTCACATATAATAGTTTTTTAAAAAAATAAAATAAATAGAGTTAAAATCTGGATGAATGGAATCACAAATTGCCTAATTTCTAATCCAGTTGAGTTATTATTTTGAATTAAACGATTATACTAGAAGTACATAGGTATATAAAAGTTGAAAGTATTGGAAGTTTAAGAAGAGATCATTATTACATTTGGGTCTTCCCGACTGCTGGTAGAGCTGCTTGGAGAAGGTGGGTCAGAGGTTGAAGGTTCTTGAAAAGAAACCTTTTTGGAAGGTGTTGTGTTGACAGCTGTGGGTGTTGTAGGTGGCCTCATAGCTTGAGACATCACAGTGAAGGAACTTCCCCTCTCTGGAGGCTCTGGAGCATTTTCTATTTTGACTAACACATTAAACAGAAATATTAATATTCCAAATTTTAAATTCAAACTTTCCCTTTTTTCAAACTTCCGTACTTTCCCCCTTAAGAATTGCATACTTAAAGCTAAATCCAAAACATTTATTGATCAGTACTAAACAAATAATTTAAAATTGAGGATGTTTGGTGTTACCTGGGCTAGTCTGAGTGGGAGGATACCCATTATTGTTATGGTAATGGTTTGAAGGAGTATTGACCACAAGGTTGTCCAACCTAAGATGTGCAGTACCCATTGCAGCGCTGCTTCCTCTACCCAGGGTACCTGTGTTCTTATTAACAGCTTGGTAACCAACAGATTCCCTCTTCTGTTCTTCCTCCTGAAATACAATTTAAACAACAATTAGCAATGAACCTAATGAATTGCATGAACTTGACACAAATAATTACTTAAGAAAACCCTATTTAAAATGATAGTTGTTTTATTTTTAAATATGAGTGTTCTATAAGGAATTACTGGTAATACACAATATATAATATGTGCATGTGGGTTTGTATATATGAATTCAATACTTAAAAGTGTACTTTGAGTTTTTCTTCACATACCTTTTTCTTCATTCTCTCAGCTTCAACTTCAGCTTGCTTCATTTTCAAATCTTTTAACCTTTGTAATCTTGCTTTTTCTTCAGCACTAACCCTGAAACGAAAAATACAAACAATAAATAAAATTTAAAATCAAAGGTAAATTAAATGCTTTCTTTAATTTTCTTTAAATCTGAAGGAATTCTAGCCCTATTTTTCCAACATTATCTTGCACCTCTTAAAATATTGACGATGAAATCCAAAACTACATTAGAAAGTTATAAATTAAGGTGAAAAGTACTAATGAGATTTTCTCCGCAACCATTTCTAACAGTGAGAATAATTAGTCCATTTTTAAATATAAATTCTTAGGGATTCTTAACTTAAAAAAATTTACAGGGCAAACATGTAATTGATTTTATCTATGATTGATACGAAATATAAACATTGTATCTCTGTTTAGATGCGTAGAAAGTAATGCTTTACGTACTTGTATTCATTGCGCATGCTCGTCTCATAAATCTGAAGAATTCCTCTTCTTCACCACCCTAGGGCGGTAAAGAAGAGGAATTATTCACCTTTACGCGCGCTTAGCTTTGTTACACATAAAAAAACTAATTTGTTGTTTGTTTAACTAAAGTAACTGTTTATATCGAGATTTTAGTGAAAAACAATGAGTGATTTAAGTGATTATGACGAAAATGAGGAGAATAAATACGCCTCACGAAATAATGAATTCGGCACAAAATACAACTAATGAATTAATGTCATATTTATCTAAAGAGAAATACAAACTTACNTTTTTTTTCTCTATTTATTATTAAAATTCAACAATCGTAGATAAAGTACGGTACGCAACTCGTGCTTAAACGAAATTTTGCATTGCTCGTGTGGTTTCACTATCCTCGCTCTCGCTCGGGATGCAAACTTCACACTCGCATGCAAAATGCTACTTTCCGCACTAGATGCGAAATGGACTATATACTCGTTTTGCAATTAGTATTTATTCTTACAGCTCGGGAAAAATAAAAAAACGGAGGGGAGCCTATGAGAGCATAAGAGTTTGAATTCTAGAAGGTAGGGCCAACTATGCAGACCAACCTCAGGCCTAGTGGCTTAATTTTTTTACCTCCTTTAGGTTGGCCAATCTGAGCTGTTGGAGTAAATATTAATAATTGTAATATAAGTATAGTATTTGTTACTGACAGGAAAGTTAATATAAAATAGGCAAATGTCACTAAATAAACCAACATTTACATATTATTACAGAATAATACTGACTGTGTATAGGTGGCAGCCGGTGTTCTAATAATGCCATTCATCTGAGTTGTTGATTGGTTGACGACAGAAGTGGCATATTGTTGGTTACCGGTGGAGTACTGCTGAGTATTTGGCATGTACTGTGATGTGTTTGAATATTGCTGAGCATTAGGAGGCTGAGTAGGATTTCTCATAGATCTCCTTTCGTCATTCTGTTGAGCTGCTCTGAGTAGACCTTGCACCCTTTCATTTGTCTCCTGAATCAAAAGAATAATAATAAGATGTTATTTTCACCAAGCTTCATCTAATTGAAGTAAGATTTCAATGTTAAAAAATAAGCATCATGTTTACAAAAAATTTAGGCAAATGAGGATTAATAGTTTAAATAGGGTTTTTGGCAATGAAATTATCATGTCTCTTCTATATCTGTAAGATTATTGTAAAGTTAATAAAAACTTCTTATGTATACTTACTGTATCCTCATCTTCATCTTCATCTAATTCTTCTGCTCTCTTCTCAAACTCCTTCTCTAAGCTAAGAGCCCTGAGCTGTTCTTCTTGTTGTGGAGTTCTCTGAGGAAGAGACCCAAGTTCAGTTATCTGATGATCTCTCCATTGTCTAGCTTTATTTCTCCTCATCTCTGCTTCTCTCTCCTTTTGTTCTCTCTCCCAAGGATTTGATCCCTGAAAATTCAAAATTATCATAATGATTGATAATTAAATGCATTTTAAAAAAAAAAATTATAATAAAATAATACACTTATTAAAAATATTACATTAATATTAAAATAAATTCAGGCATTCATATAAAAGTTAGGATCAAAGTACCTGATACAGATGCGGAGGTCTAGCCGGAGGCCCTGTTGGTACAAAACCACCCTTAGGTGGTTCCCCAACACTAGCATTGTAACCTGGTCCTGGAGGTCTGGTTGAATTAGGCTGGTGTGTGTACAATGGATGAGTAGATGTAGGAGGAGGTGGTGGTGGACTCTCTACTCTTGTGGTGTATTCATTAGGGTAACCATCTCTTGTTGCATTAGGGTACTTGAGAGGTGAACCAGCAACAGGTGAACTCACACCACCCATCTAGAAATAGGAAAGTAACATTATAAGAAAATTTCATTTTAAATATTAGTATTACATAATTTCAAAAAACAATATTTTTTTGCTTCAGGTAGCAAATTAGTTTTTGGTAAAATAGACTATTAAACAATTCTGTCATCTTTTATCAGGCACTCTTACTGGCCATATCAACTCAATTGATATCTACACCTACTTGGTTCAGCTGAAAGCCCAGTGAGTAGGCTGTGTGAAGAAGAGGATGAAATCCCTTATCTCCTTATTAGCAGCTGTCCTGCACTAACTTGTCTGACAATGGGATCTATGGCTTAGTCATTTTAAGGTTGCTTTCTCTAAGCAAAGTGCTTACTTTCTGTAGGTGTTTCAGACAACTTAGTGGCTCGAGTATTATAAGCAGGTCTGCTCAACTGGGCTTGCACCTTCATGTGAGGTCTAAAGGCTCGTCCACAATATGCCGCTGTATGCCAGTGGCAAGCCAATGATTGTACTGCTCTATCAACATTGTTGTTAGCATTCTTCTGCATTCAGTTGCTTCAAAAATGTTCACCGTGAAGGACCTAATAATTGCTTCATATCAGTTGTCATAATAATTGATAGTGAAAAAAGAAGTTGTGTACAGATGAAAGTATATTTTGGGTACATCTGAGCCTTCAAACTAAAGCATGATATGGACTAATTGAATCCCGAATATAGATCTGGATGCAGTTTTAAAAACTTTTTTCGGCCGAAAACGAATGATTTTGAAGTTATTCTGAATGTGATTACACCAAAAATCAAGAACAGCAATAATATCAACAATCAAGAACAACTAATCTTAAACCCCACTCTCATCTTCATAAGTGATGTGCGACACACATCACAAAAGTATTCGTTGGCATGTCCAGACTAATTTTGTTAAGCAGGTTTTCTTGATGGAGAAGGACACTTAAAGGATTCCATGTGGCATGCCGCACTCAACAGTTTTGCCATTGGCTCATGTCCACATCAGTCAAGATTAGAGGGGACAAGCCTTCACACTGCTTTGAACTTTATCTTTTTAAGTCCCCTTGATGGGGGGGGGGGGGAGAAAAATATAGACCATCATTAGGCCAAACACTTCAGTAATTACTAAAATATATCACATTGGTGTTTAAAGTAGCTTTAATCCATACAGAGGTTTAACAAAAAGGGACAAATAAAAAGTGAGATTCAAACAAGTAATTCACCCTCTCTTTACTTAACTTTACTTATAATAATTGATTCTATCAAAATGCATTCATTACCTGAGGATGCCTGGTGTGCTGAGGTGAAGTTACTCTCAGTTCCCTTCTAGCAACCTCTTCACCCATTTCCTGTAACTTTGCTTCTTGTCTCATCATATCCCGAGATGATTGGCTTCTTGCAGGCATTGTCTGCAAAAATAAAGTCATGAACATAAATAGTATAACACAGCTCAAAAAGCAAACATAAGAATTAAAAATGCCATAATTATGTGTAGTAATATATAACTATATTTAACTTAGAGACATTTTTAAACTTACACTAGTATTGTCAAAACAAAAATGGCATTTACTGTATATATAAAATTAGAAAAGAACGGTGAGAGGATACTGGGTTATAATTTAGTTACCTGATGAGGTAGGTGGTGGTTGGAATGAGGTAGATAGGCTGATGTAGGTCTGTCTCTATTAGTGACAGGAGCTCCGTCAGTCACCCTACCACTTTGCAGTGAAGACTGGGAGCCACGCAGAGTGTTACTACGCTGCTGCATTTGCTGCTGTTGCTGTTGTTGTTGCTGCTGGGTAAGCTGCATTTGTTGTTGCTGAGAGAGCTGCATCTGTTGTTGCATTTGCTGGTGCTGCATTTGTTGTTGTTGGGTCACTTGCTGTTGCTGTTGATACAGACTCCTGGTGGAAAATATAATGATTAGAGCATAAATAAACAAGTAAATTAATGGTCATTAATGTAATACACAAATGGCTTGAGTTGAGTTTATTGCATCATAAAAATCAACAAATTCTTATGTATTGTTGTTCTTACAAGAATAACAATACATACCTGTCGTCATGAGGACTGGGTAATTTAGCTCGACCAGGTACAAAACCATTGTGCTGATCATGGTTTCTATAAACACTAAGGTTCTGATAGAATCTTTCCTGATCAGGGCTAGCAGATTGCTGGGCTTGCGAAGGAGGTTGATGATGCACATGGTGGTACATGGGAGAGTACCCTTGAGGCTGGTACCCTCCAGTAGAAGGATAACCTGTACCTGGAGGGTATCCACCAGCGCTTGGAGGATATCCAGGATTAGACGGATGGTACCCAGAATTATTGGGATACCCAGCAGTGCTCGTAGGTGTAGGTGGATACCCTACTGGATACTGTGGAATGTTTGGACCTCGGCCAAGTGTGTTTGGTACATTACCACGACCCTCGGTTAGGTTCTGACTAGATCTGAAATACAAAAATGTAAATGTCAAACAAAAAAATTCTACAAGAGACAACAAACATGTAAATCGATAGAGTGATGAAACTATAATATCAGTTGATTATTAATTATCATTAACCTAAATTTTCTTAAATCAAACCATTGCAGCAAGTATTTTTTTGTCATAAGAGTAGAAAGATATAATAAATAGTGATAAAATCCTTACCTAGATCTGATTTGGTGATTGGGATACTGTTCGAATCCTTTTTGAGAAATAGAATTGGTTGAAGAAGTACGGCTGTAGCCAGGGTTGTATGCTTCGTGACTCTGGCGGGGAATTGTAGCTGTGCCTAAAACTGTTTGATTTAACATGCCACGGTCGACTTCATTTTTACTACCACCTACAAATAAAAAAAAGAAGAAAAAATCATATCATATCCTTGCGAATTTGAACTTAAAGAACTCCCAGGTCATAGTTGCATCATTAATTATAAAATAATACAAAAGATTCTATTAGTGGTTAACTCAATTGATTGAGTTAACCACTAATAGATAAATAAATTTTAATAATGTTATGTGTTACCTTGACTTATCAGGAAGGAATACCACACTTCTGTTTTTATAAGGGGAGTAACAGTCTAAAGAAGAACATTCTGTACACTTCCTTTAGATTGTTACTCCCCTTAGTTTTTTTGTAAGGGGAGTAACGATCTAAAGAAGTGCCTTTAATACTACATGGTGAAGGCAAATTACTTACTATTAAGGGAAGGTACAGATTTAGAAGATTGAAGGGGAGGGTAGGCGGGGGGCAGGTGATTGGCAGCCCTGTTCTGTAGAGGCTGGCCCCCCTGAGATTGCTGGTCACTAAGCACACGAGAAGGCAAATCCCGCTCGCTCAGCCGACGACCTCCTGCAAATGTATCACAAACAAAATGAATTCAACCTTACATTCAATACATATTTAAACTAAAAACTAATAAACATTCCACTGACTAAAAATAAAAAATTAAATTTATCACCCGATGAAAATTAATTTAATAATAATTAAAAGATTCAAAAATCTACACCCTTATCATCAGGAAAATTTATATATTTGAGGGGGAAAATCATTGATAAAATAGAAAAGTTATAATCAGAAATAAAAAGTTAAACAATTATTTTTGTTAATGTATAGTAATTTTCATCTTGGATAAATTTAGATCATGCTTTAAAGCATTAAAATTAGCAAAACATCTAAAATACAAATTTTAAAGTCTTCTTATTATAATATATTTTATCTTATCCTTGTATATTTAAAAACTTATGGAGAAAACAACAAATTATATAAAAAAAGAATTGTCAAATGAAGAAGATAGACACATTAATATAATTTGTTTTCTTTTTTAATATCTTAAGTGATCAAGAGAATTTATTATATTTATAGATTGTTTAATTTGTATTATTAGATGTTAGAAAATTCATCAGCAACTTAATAATGAAAAATTTACTTTAAGAGTAATTGACACTGGTTAGATTATAGAATTAGTTATTTCATTTAGTCAATTAAAGAAACAAACAGGATTACAAGTTGTTGACAAATTACAAAAGAAATATTTATAAGAAAATTATAAATAAAAAAATGACAACATAAAAGTTTTGCATGCCCATGCTAGGAGAAACAAAGACAACAAAAATAAAACAAAACAAAAAAAACCTGTAAAAAAAAATTAAATATAATATGTAATAAATTAAATATAGAAATAAATATCTAAACATAATTATTTAGATTAATAAATATAAAAATGAAATAAATCATAATTAAACTCCAACAAAAAAAGGGTGGCAGGCAAAAAACAATTCTACAGCTTGCAACAACAAGAAATTAAGCAGAAGTAATTCTCACAGCTTACGACTCTGGGTCGTGGCCTGACCGTCATGGTAGTCAAGGCTTTGGCACCAGAATGGAGTAGAAGTTTCGTCCTCCTCAGTGCTGATGGAAATTCGTCTCCTAACAGGTGTAACAATAAAACTCCTCTGAAGCTCGAGTTTTCTAATCCTACGCAGTTTCCGGTTCTTAATGACATCTCCTTTGTGTAGTTTCCTGAGGCAGTCTCGAAGAGTTGAAGCAGTTATTTTGTCCCTGCTGTCGTCAGGTTGAGATGTACCACTGTCTGTCCATCCACTCATTCTATAAGAGTCGACGCTCATCCACCTTTTAATAGATCTTCCCCTTGAACTACGCTCTCTTGCAGCATCGCTTACATAAACTTCATGGATTTTTTCTGTCGGGCAAAATTGGCTATCTACTTTTTGGCATTCTTTATCAGATAATTTAACAGATTTTATATCAGAACAGAGCTTGTCAATGTCTCCTAAATCAATAAGACTGTAGTGTTTGTGCAAATTGTTTTTTTTGTCATTTTTTTTCATATCCACTTCGTCCACACTAATAGATTTGTTACTGGATTTCATCATTCTTTTAACTTTATTGGCTTTTGAAATTTTTTTAAGTGGAGCAGACTGCTGAAAAAATTTTTCAGTTTGTGTTGCACAGTGCAATACACTGTCTGACAATGATAAGGCTCGACCATCATTAAAAATAAGAGATGTCTGGGTCCACGAGTTTCTTGTCTTTCGAAATTCGGGTTTGAATTCTTCATTGTCCTCTATATCTTGAGAACTAACTGAAGTCAAGAGTTTTTTTAAAATACTTTCACGATCATTGGGATCTTCTGATAAAAAAATGGAATTACTAACACCTTCTTTTGCATCAGAAGTTGTAGGAACTTCAGTGACTAGATCGCCCTCATTAGAAATATTTTCATTAGGAACGTTAGATTCTTCAGTCTCCGTCTCTTCTCCATTTACAACGGTATATTTAGGAAAGCGAGGATTGTCGACTTTTACCCTCATGATGACCCCTCGCCCTAAGTCAATAAGCCTGTCCATGCTAAAACCGACAGATTGAAGACCGTTAGTAGCCAATATCATGTCACAGTCAACACTATCATCAAAGGCTTTTGGAGGGAGAATAATGTCACCTGCTTTAGGTTCTAGATCAGGATCACTAAAACTTAAATTAGGGACAGAAGCACAGACTTCACTCCTTACTAAGCCCTTGTACTTGGCACCACTTATGTGGCCCCTACCTCTAATTATTGCTTTTTCACCTAATTTAGAAAAATACTGAGCAAGAGCAGCCACTCTACCATGTCCATATTCAAACCCTATGTCTTCGTCTGAACTTGAATTACCTCTTGTTACTTTCTTTTGAGGTTTCAACCTTCTTATACCTCTAGTTTCACCTTCTTCTAACATAGAAGACATGAAATGTGTACGGCTTTTTCTCATTATTTCTTTAGGTTCATCGGAATTTCTATCCTCCTCGGTGTCCATTAAGTTTTCAGTACAAAATTCTTCAGCCTCTTGAAAATTTTCTATTGAGTTACAAACAGGAGTATCACAATCTGAATTCTTCTCTAATGTCACATCATCTTCCTTCCTAATACTGTGAACTATTTCATCTAATTCTCTAATGGCTTGTTTACACTCTTCCGGGGTTAACTTGGTATTGTCTACTTCAACTAAAGTGTTATCGTTATCATCAGACTTTACAGTAGTTGGAACTGGAGAGTCAGTGGAAGATTGGTCAGATCTGTCTGATAATATGGACGATGAAGAGCAGGAAGAATACTCGTAGCTAAATTCAGATGAACTTGAAATAATTTTGTCTTCGAGATCTCTGAAAGGACCGACTGAATGAGCTACATTAGAACTTTCGATGAATTCCCAAGTGCCTCGTTTTGACAAGAATATGTCACTCTTCCACATTCGAGCATTTTTAAGAGGAACCCACTCACAAGGGACAGGTGGAAGAGCATCAAGACTGCGCCAGAGCCACCGAGGTACTGATGAAATGTCACCAGATCGCTCACAGGAGACACGATCACATCTTCCGAGGCTACGGTGCAGAGAAGCTGCGGCATCTTCACTATCACAATTGATTAATTTTGCTTGATGTTCTTGGAAGATATCTTCACTTAAATTGTAATTACTCGGAGGAACCTCTTTGTAACAATTTGTTGTGCTAATAGGAACTGTTAACAGATTATTTGACGGAGATCTAGAAATAGGTGTGGTGACAGCGGCTTGTTGAGGAATAGAAGGAGGAGCAAAGGTTGGCACGGTGAGACGTAAGACTGTAGGAGAACCAGGACGACCAGGAATGATCAAATCCGGATCATACCCAGGGTAGGATTCAAAAGGCAGAGGTTCCCTATATCTTGGGTAATACAAGTCAGGCTCTGGATATATCTTCCTTCCATAGCTGGGAGCATCGTAAGCTACACAAATTACAAATACAAATTCATTCTCTCACCAAAATATATAACTAATTGGAAAAAAAGGAATATACTTCCAAAAACCTACAGCCTGTAATTATGATTTATTTATTTGTTAAGGTAATTGCCACCTCTAACACAGTTACTATAAAAGTAGTCGGATTAATAAAATTAAAAAAGAATAAAGTTAGTATCCCATCACCAAAAAGAGGAAATGTTACTAATTACCATATTCAAGAAATATCGAACACAACTTAATCATTTTCTAACCAATTGATTCATTGAGACTAAAATTTAATAAAGAAAGTCAATAACAGTTATCTAGTTCCAACAGTTTTATTAAGTATAATTTGTTGCAGAAGCAAAGGAATCTTGTAAGCGAGCAACATTAGACGGCAATAATGCCAGAGTACATTGATTAAAATTCAGAAATATAGCTGGCAATATGTTTTCATGGTCTGGCAATATACCTGTATTCTATAGCCTGGCAACACTTTTATCCTACAATACAGAAATATTTCTAGGCTATACAAAAATATTGCCAAAACTACTAACATGTTATTGGATTTTAAGCAATGCAGCCCAGTCATTATTGCCAGCCATACATTGCTGTAAAATATTGCTTGTTTATAAGCCCCTCAAATAAATATCATAAGTAAACACCAAATACTGCAGTAATATGAAACCAAGTTGTGTTCAGGTTAATAAGGATTAGTAATTCTATAGTAAATCCCAAGTTAAATTATACTACTGGTTAAGCAGTTAGATGTAAGAAATATTATTATTTTAAAAGATTACAACACATGTTATGCAGAATTTTTTTGAGAAAAGTGAATTATCACAAAAAAACATTACCTCTGCTAATAAGAGGAGAAGGTTGTGAGAGTAATGTAGCTAAACCATGGTATATAGCTCCTTGCTTAGCTACTTCAAGACTAACCACTGGACCTGTTCTTACCAGATACTCAGCAGCCCTACAGAAATAAAGAAACATTATTTTTTTAAAAAAAAAATCAGAATCATAACAAAAAAAAAGAATAACTCCCACACATGTTAAGCAGATTAATTTTCATAATTAAATTTCATTATATAGAAAGATCAAGGAACCTACTTTTCCTGTGTAATTCCGACTAAGCTTTGACCATCCACTTTGAGGAGTTGATCACCAGCTTGAAGCCTTCCATCCTGCAACAGTAATTTTATTAAAAAATGTTTATTACAGTCAAACTATGTTTATTACAGTACATATAGAGTCGATAATTAGAGCAAGACTAAAAGGATTGATAAATCTACAAATTTCTAGGGGACTAAAGTACACGCATTATGAAATGACTTTTGACAGTGCTGGAAAAATCGAAAAATTGGGGTGGAGGGCCAAATGAGAGGTCAGGATATTGAATTCTAGAAGGTCCGGCCAACTAGGCAAACAAACAGAAATGTCACTGGTAGTGGGGTGAGGCACTTAGGATATCCTCCTAGTGGATTTATTTTTCCCTTCGTATAGGATGGCCAATCTCAGTGTCAAAAGTCTCTACTCGTACGTTACGAGTCGAGGTGGTGGGTATGCTCCCACCAAAAAACCTTCTTCAGGTCAATTAATTTTCTTTAAAACAAGCCTTTTAAAAGTTATAATTCGTTCTTTATTTGATTTTTAAATAAATAAAGTATGAGCGTATATTAAAAAAAAAAAAACATGGATAGGTACTATCAATCTGGTAAATGAAACAAAACTTCCTCAAATTGATATTGATGCTTTATTTAAATTTCATAATAACTTATTATAGCTTCCCCACATAGCTCCCTCGCAGCTTAGTAAACTTCAGTTTTCGTAAACTTTAATGATTTTTATACTTTAACAAATTAATTTAATTTTTCATCCTTTTTTTAAATCTGTTAATTTTGTTTTCGTTCTTTACACGAATTAAAATATTCTTATTAGTAAAGTATATCTACTTCAACATTTAAAGAGCGCAGAAGGTTGAGAGTAATATGGGCTATATGCGGGGAACTTACGACAAACTATCAAAATTTCATATAAATCAAATGAATACTTTTGAAGCTATAGGTCTAAATCAATGTATGATTGTGCTTATACGGAAGAGAAACATAATGGGCGCAGTAGGTTAAAACTTATATGGGACTAATAATGGGCTAATTATGTCCTACAATCCGAAGCTCATTAAAATCGGAAGAGAAGTTGTTTAGATATAATGTTGGTTCACAAAAATTGAGTGACAAACTGACAAACAGATACAGAACCAAACATTTCCGCAGATGTCTGAAACAGATTTGTCTCGAAATTTTTGAAATTGGAGACATAAAAAATGTATTCCGATACCTTCGGAAAGCTTGGAAGCAAAAAATTAAAAAAAGAGCTTTAGAAAAATGTTTACAAATTTAAAAGCTCTTAATTCATCTTAAAGGATTCCATTCAATAATAAATTAATTTACTTGGATATATTGACTGTCAGACTGTCACAGCAGGATTTTCCCCCAGAGTGAATATTTACTCTAATATCCTCAATGTCTTTCTACCTTTATTTAAATGGCTATTTCCTTAACAGAAAAAAATTTCGCCTAGCACAACGACCCTAATAAAATTCAATAAATAAATCGTAAATTAATACATTTGATCAGAACGTAAAAATGAAAAAAAAAAAAAAAAAAAA
>KZ651469.1:525299-540685 GCA_001010745.2 Gerris buenoi | reverse complement strand
ACCCCCCCCCCCCATAATAGCTTTACCAACTCGTCCAACAATTCCCTAAAGTTTCATCGCAATCGGATGAAAGGTTTCGACAGGCATTTCAGACAGACAAATATCCATTTTTATAGATATAGATATATTTTTCTTTTTTTCCATTTTACCCCCCTCTTTAATGATTATAAGACAGAAAATGTACATAACAATTACTGTACTCTTAGAGAGATTTTCGGCGACATGATTTATGAAGGGCATTCATTACTTTGACATTTGTACCTGGTACCTTTGCGTACCAAAATCAAAATTTTGCCAAATCCTTTCTTAGTTGGTGTCTATGATATAAACTGAGTATATCCTCAGAATTTAAAGTCTCTCGGTTAAGCAGCTGTTACTGTACGTTGATTCTATGTCAGTCAGTCAATCAAGGCCGTCCTAAGATTTTGGGCGCCCATGGGCTACTACAAATAATGTGCCCCTATTCATTAGAAAATACACAGAATGGCTGGAGGGAGCAGGGTGCAGTTATAATACAAAATAAGTAGAAAAAGTTATTACAATTAGAGACTAAACAAAAAAATATGGTTTATACAAGATCAATAAAAAAAAAAAAAATCCTGTATGAACGAGAAAAAAAAATGAAAAGCAAAAGTAACTTATATATAATTTTCCTAGTTTTTTATTTTGCAAATTGATTTATAATATCACACGTATTTAAGTTATAAAATAAGTCACTCTCTATCGATAAAATACTTAAATCATTTAATTTACTCAGCCCCAAAGAAGAACGTAAATAATTGTTTGTTCTTCGTTCTTCTCACTGCTAAAAAAGATCTTTCGATGCTGCAATTTGTAGAGGCAATACTTAAAAAAAAAATCGCAGAGCTGTGGCCAAGTTAGGAAATTTAGATTCAATTTTCAAGTCGATTATTGTATGTAAACTAAGTTCCGCAATAGATTATACCTTCTTTATGTTCCAATAAATATACGTGTTTAAAATGTAGGCATTCCATAATAAAATTATTTTTTACATCGTCCTTATACGTTTCGCACAACTTTGCAGCATTCTTTCTAATTGTGTATTCATTTAATTTTTCTTCCGAGCGTACCGAAGGTAACGGAAGCTATGTGATCGTTCAGAAGATGGACAAATTTTTGGGTCTCCGATTTCAAAAATACCTAGACAAAAATCCGTTTCAGAAATCAGGGATCATTTTTGGTTCCGTGTCTGTATGTCGTTCTGTCGGACGGTCTGTCGTTCAATTTTTAAGAACCACCATATCTTAAAAACACGCCCAATTTTAATGAAATATGGGTGGTAGGTAATAATTAGCCCATTGTTGGTCCCGTATAAGTTTCAACCTTCTGCGCCTATGTGTTTCTCTTCCGTATAGGCGCACAGACATACATTTATTTACACCTATAGCTTCAAAAGTACTTGTCAGATATGAATGAAACTTTTATAGTTCATCGGAAGTAACCCGCAGATAGCCCCAGATTAATTTGAACCGGCTGCGCTTTAACTTTTACTAAATGGATTTTTTAATTCGTGTAAAAAATCAAAACAATTTTGACAGATTAAAAAAAACGGTGGAAAAAATTAAACCAATTACACAATAATGGCTTGCAAAAGCATAAAATCAATAAAGTACGTGAATAGGTTGCGAGGAAGCTATGTGCCACCCCAATTGGCAGTCTATTTTTTTAAATTGACCAGAAGTTCAAATATTGAGTAAATGTCATCATAGGCTCGCCTTTTCTTTTGTACTTCTGCTAAAAGTTTATCATTAATATCATAATATGTAATATCATAATTTTCGTCGTACTGTTTTTTTTTTTTTTTTTTTTCTTCTTCTTTCTTTTTTCTTTTGCGTATTCGTTTGTACTCATCACATCTGGACAATTTCATACCTTCAGATTTGGAAAGGTTAAATGATTCTGTATATTGTTTGGACTATACAATTGTAGTATCTTTTTGTAAAGTGATAGTTATTTTTATCAAGGATTTCTAATATTTCGCTCCAAAATTCTACCATAATATCAGTTTCCAGTTGGTTAACTCATTAAACAACCCCTCAGCTACAACTTATGTTGCAGGGTTTTGCAAATTATCTTCGTATATTTTCTTCAAACCATCTTTTAAATTTTTATAATCGGATACCTATAATATAACAATATTACAAATTGTCGCCCCCTAAAGGCTTGCGCCCCAGGGCTATAGCCCATTTAGCCCCATGGTTAGGGTGGCCCTGCAGTCAATCAGAACATAGCCGCTTATATTAGAGATATGATCGGATGTATAGTCACAATGCTTCCGCTAGCTCAGTAAGCTCGGAAGAAAATGCTATAATTGATGGAAAGCAAATTAAAAGAACAGGTAGAAAAAAAACTAAATAATGATTGATTTAATATAAAATTAATATAATATTGGACCACCCCTTCAGAATCATAATTTCTTCTAAAGAAACTTATTAACATTTTCGAGACACCTCCTCTAAATTCCCTGTTACATTTGGGAGCAACCCTCAAAAGTATAACTAAAATCAATTCCGTGGTGTGTTTCTAAATATGTAAAGCAATCATCCATAAGAAATCAGTTTCGAAAGCTAGTCTCAATAGGTTTTGTAAATACCACTGGCCAATATCATATAAAAAACAGCAGATTATTTTCTATAAATCCAAACGTAAAGAGTGAATATTTTATTTTCTACGAATATGAGAGTCAAAAGAACATAAAACCAGATTTATTGCAGTCAAGTTTCTCATAAAAATATTGATTAGTAACAGAATGTAGAAATAAATTTAACTAAGTAATAGTAAATTTATAATTAGTGCAAGGTGAACAATATACAGATAAACAATATCGTACAGCGCAGTCGAAACCGGTGTGTACAAATGTGTCTCTATTTAACTTTAAACTTCTTAAATATATTAATTTAAGGCAAAGGAAGCATTAAAATAATCTAACACTTTCAATAATAAATAGTAAAACTAAATAATTGTAGAAAAAACATTAATAATAATAATAATAGTAAAGCAGATAGAAAGCACGAGTAAACCATCAAATGTCTCTAACCTGGAACTTGTAACCTCCCTTCCCACAGAAAAACTAGAAGGGAAAATTCCACTTATGTTTTCAATTATAACATTTCATTAATATCCTGTTAAACTCAGTAAAATCAAACAGATTATGTTTACTAATAATTAAACGCAAAAGGTATAAATAAAGCTCTGAAGACTAAATCTAATCAATTGTTAAAGAACTTGACATAATATCGTTACAAAAAGAGTTTTAGTACACATATATGTACTTTCATTTTCAAAATTATAGCATAGTTTTTAATAATAAATTAAACAGTATACTTCACTTAGTGACAAACTAAAAACTAAAAGACATAAACTATTACCTTTTTTAAACTGGTAGACGTAATTAAACTCTAAACTCCAGGGAAGAAGAAAAGCTTACAGCTCACGGCTTCCTATTCAAAGATCTCCTTAAAACCATTCCCGGAAAGCAAACGATTCCTAACAAGAATTGTAAGTAAAACAAAAACACATTTTAATCGACAACACAAATAAAACTTTTAAAAATAAAAACAATTTAAAAATAAAAATTTAAATGCAAACACTTTTTCTTAAAACAAATCCTTCACGGTTATACTGTAAAATGACAATCCGACCGACGCGACGGTGATTCGAATAATACTCACTACGTAAAACTAGTTATTTATTATGAAATAATTTTAATCGACGATTAAATTTTAAATAGGCACTAAAAGATTTTAAAAGTATCTTCTAAAACTAATTTTGAAAAAAAAAAAAAAACTAAAGTAAAACCAAACTATGTTTACGGATAAAATAATGAACTAACTGAAAAACTCAACAGCTGTTGTTTCTCTTAGTGCTACCAACTTAGAAATATCAAATAACTCTACCTTCAAGCATAAACCAATTATAATATGAAGTTAAATTAAAACAAAATTATTATATTAATAATATTTACTAATTATATATAGTATAAAATTTATTTTTTTGTTTAGCAACGAAACCCTAAAAATGGAAAGAAGGATTTTAATAAAGCATAAAAATATAAAACGTTAAGAACCAGCGTCAACAATAAAAATATACACAGTATAATGGTAAAACTAAAAAACAACACTAATGATATACTAAGCTCGAAAGCTGTTATAACATACTTATTTTTGTTATATATGTCAAATTTCACTTATTTCAATCTAACATTCTTTAACAATCATACACTTTAACTAAATTTTTTCTTATATTCAATACATATTTATTGTAATAAGCTTGCTTTAATGATACAAATAACACTTTTCTTGTAATTTTGCCTTAACTCCGCTAGGTACAAACAGTTAGTTACTTTTAATTTTGTCTCTTTTCTAACTCCGCCATGTATAAGTAGTTAGCAACGTATACATACTTAGCAGTGTGATTTTATAAATTATATTTAATGAAAAATGTAAGGAACTTCGTTCCTACCGGGTGTCCCGCGACACCACAGGTATTTTAATCTAAATCGATTTGTAATCAGAGTCATGAATCAGACATCACTGGATGATCACGACTCATAGTTAAAATTAAAGTAATTAATTTGTTCGATATTTACTGTGACATGTTACTGTATAGTAATTAAATGACAGATGAAGGTTTTGTTATGTCTAAAATTTGTTGATGAAATATTACCACAAGAAAATAATAAAATAGCAAAGCAAATTGTTTTAGCGTTTTTTATTTCAAGAATACCCCTAAAGAAAATCTATACAAATATATAGTTAAAGGGGACATCACATTGGAAAAAAGTATGTTTTATGTTTTGCAGTCCTTCCCAGAGGAAACCCTATGCATTTTTTTCGTTCAGGCTAAACAAGTAAATTCATACAAGAATGTTATAATTGCCATTATATTATTTAAACAGCTTATTTAAACAGTCTCCTGTGATACTTACCACATCAAAAGACTATTTTTTTTTCTTTAATCGTGTGTATACATTTATAGATGTCAGTACGTAGTCAGTAATATTATAGGTACTTAAACATTATCAAGAGATAAAAATAAATATTAATTATCTAAGTTGAATTTTGAATTCACTAAAGATAAAAACAAGAAATAAATAAAGCTTCTAATTAACTAGTCTAGAATATTCACATTTTACACGAGAATCAAGATTTAAAAAAAGTAAAATTATTATAGAATTAAAACCGGAAGCGCTCAAACGATCTTGTCGCTGTTAAAATCCACGGAAGACTAAAGTCTTGTCTATTAGCTTGTTTTGAAGAAAATACATCTGTCCACCCACCTGGTTCCCCCTACCCACTTTTATACGTTTTTTAAGAGGAATGGAGTCCAGGAAATCAAAGATTAAAAAAAAAAAAACAAAAAAAACTTTAGTTTGTAAAAAAATCAAAACAAATAAAGCAATAATGGTTGTTGGAGAGAAAGAGGTTTAAACATTACTATGTAGAGATTTATAGTTTTCTAGGAATCAGCCATTACTACTTCATGTTTAATCAACTATTTTGTTTATTTTCTTAAACATCGTATTAAAAAAGGTTTTCAGAAGTGTTATAAGTCAAAGAAAAAGAAATTATAACAATGTCATCTAATGAAAAATTAGATGCGAGGCAAAAGCCCCCCATGCTTTATGGGTTTATACATTTTAATATACCAGGAAGAACTCATATGTATGTTATATACATATATGTTATTGCAGTCCTTCCCAGAGGCAATCCTATGCATGTTTTTTTCCTTCAGGCTAAACAAGTATATTTATACAAATATGTTATACTTAATTGTCATTGAACTGAGACTGGGAAGTTCTATTGTAAGTATAATTGGAGGCTTATTTAAACAGTCTCCTATGATACTTACCATATAATCACAAAAGAAAGTATTGGTCTTTAAATAATTGTAAATTTGTAATAGAGGAACATAAGGATTGGTTTAAAAACTGCTTAGCTTAATTAAACAATGTATAAATTGTCAGAAAAATATATTTATACGATAACAAAAATGTTGAAATTAACATGGGCGTCGACAGCAGTGCGTAATTGGAAGGAAAATTTTGAAAATATAACCTCTCAAAACAGCGATTGTATGCATTTGTGAAGTGAAATTTGATATTAATACTTTGTCATAAAATAAGAAATTTAAGATAATGAATTTAATACAAACTTAAAAATAGCAATTGTAAAATAATAAAAGATGTGCCCCTAATCATAGATGATAAAATATATCAAGTAATAGCAATCATGGGCGTATCCAGAGGGGGTCAAGGGGGGGGGGATCTGCCCCCCTTTCAAGATGGACCAAAAAATAGGTCTGATGAATCTAACAAAATTTTTTGAATTATTGATGCTGTATTTAAATCCACTAATACCTCCTTTAATTGATTTATTTGTAACATACTTAAAACTGATCCATAGGTGTGGTTGCTTTCTTTTTAGGGTTTCGTTGGTAAAACAAAAAAAAACCCTTATAGTTTCGTTCCTGCTTCTGTCTGTCTTCTTTCTGTTGAAACCGTATAGAGTGGTTTCAATAACTTTTAAATCAAAAGAGATAAAAAACATGAAACTTTCCAGTATTAAAGATCGTTTTGATGCGCATACAGGAAAAATATAGCAAACTCAAAATTATCAGCTGTTCAATTTCAAAAGGCGGATAATTCAATCCGCGCAAAAAAAATATTTTTTTACAATTTTGAGTGGAGTATCAAATGAATGGTATTAAAGAGTAGATTACAAATATATATACCACTTAAGGTTAGTGTTAGTTTTCGGCGCCATTTTCCCAAAAAACATCGAAATTTTTCGTGTCNAAAAATATAGCGAACTCAAAATTATCAGCTTTTCAAATTCAAAATGGTGGATAATTCAAGTCGCGCAATTTTTTTTTTTTTAATTTTAAATGGAGTATCAAATGAAAGGTATTAAAGTGTAGATTACAAATATATATATCTCATAGGGTTAGTGTTTAATTTTCGGCGCCATTTTGTCGAAAAACATAAAATCGTATAAAAGGTATTGAAGAGTAGATTAGAAAAATGTATAACACTTGAGTTTAACATTTAATTTTGCGCGCTATTTTGTCAAAAAATAAATAACTTTTCTTCCCCCCCCCCCTTACTATTTTTAGTTCACAATACCAACGAAACCCTTTTTACGTGTGACTTCACGCCTTACCAATTTATTTTAAATACACAAAGTGTCACGTTTAATGTGGCCGCAATCATTAAAGGCCAAAAGTTCTAACCTTAACCTAAACTAACCATAATCTTCCATCATTTTCCCTACAAAAAATAAAAATAAATAAATGAAAAATTAACTTAAAAAAATAAGATTGGATTTATCTACAACGGAAATCGTTTTTGTAATGTAAAAATGATCCGAATTAAATCAGAGGTTTTAGAAATAGGTTGTGCATATAATGAAGATTTACCCCACACAATAAATAGCATATTACTTTGAAAGGAGCACACTAGGTCTTCATACAAAATATTTGTAATAACTGATAACAGGTTTTGACTATTTAATAGCCAACTTCAGATTCTAAATTAGTTGTTCACTGATAATTCGAAGCAACACGGATAGTTATCAAAGTGACACGCAATTTATTATCAATAATTAATGATAAAATATAGGTAGAAAAGTAAATACAGTTTAGATATTTTAATCTTTTTTTAAGGTTGAATTCTTTATTAGGTACATATCAAACATTAGCGACGACGCCCGTAAAAATTAAAACTTAAAACTACAAAATCACCATTACAAGTTAAATTTATTTAACAATATAAATAATTTTAATCCTTTATAATCCTTTTTGTTATAATTATTATTTAGTTAATATATTTATTCATGGAGAGGGTTTGAAAAAATTATCCAATCTGATAAATAAAATAATATTTATGACGTGTTATTTTACTTCCGAGCTTACCTAAGGTAACGGAAGCTATGGGATCGTTCTGAAGAACGAAACATTTTAAGGTCTCCGATTTCAAAAATTCCAAGATTGAAATCTGTTTCAGACATCAGGGATTAGTATTCATTAGTGTGTCACTATGGAATGTATGATACGCGGTTAGTGCGTCACTATGTAATTAATGATACGGGATTAGTGCGTCATTCTATTAGCTGTACCTTAAAATTGACATTCGCAACCAGTTAGTCGCCACTTCACACAAGCAGCTATCATTTTATATGGCAATGCTGGGTGAACTGCGAGCGTCCCCTCTATAACTTAATAAATTATCACTTTTTTGAAACGCAGCGCTATAATGATAAGCTGTAAAGAATGATAAATATCAAAATTATATGAATGATATAAAATGATGATCTGTAAGATTTTCCTTAATTCTTCTAATAACTAATATTTATGTTGGTGTAGCACCTATCTCCTATGCATAAGTTTATATGTTTAAGTTCAAAATTTTAAATATACGTGCATGATTTATTTCTTTCTACGTCATCGTGCATAAGAAAAAACTAAAAAAATGTATAGGAATTTTTAAGAATTGAAATGGATTCTTGAGAGAAATGCATATACATATTACAGAATATAGGTAAAAGGGCAATTTTTAGATTTTTACTCCCTTTTATATAAAAAAAGTCCAGTCATGCACCATGACTTAATAAGCGAATTTTCAAAGAAATCTGCGTATTATTGGCTTATGATAATATAGAAAAATTTTGGTTTAGAATTTGGATGAGTGAAAAAAAAATAATAAAATGTTTGGATACACACGGGTACGGGGTACAAAAGTCAAACTAGTATTTACCCTTCAAGATGCACATCGTTGGAAATCTCTTTAAGAGTACAGTAATTGTTATTATGTACACTTTTATCATATTTTCATATAAAAGGGGGGTAAAATGGAAAAAACACGATTTTTTCCTATTTTTGACCCTAAATTGTCAAAATGTGATCCCTAAATAAACTCCAAAAATTCTCGTCAACTCATCCTTTCTTTTGATATTATTGACATTTTAAAATTTGTTTGAAATTTTTAAGGGCATCCTAAGGGGAGATATCGTCTGGAGTGACACATATTATACATACATACATACATACATACATATATACATACATATATACATATATACATACATACATAAAAAAGTGTTAAAATTAAGGGATCGATTTACAATGGCCTGAATCGGATTTCCATGATTTTTTTTTTTTTTAAATTCGCATTAAAAAAATGTTGAAGCCATTGCAATAGCTTAATTTTCTTCGAAAATTCGCTAAAAGGAGAGGTGTAACAATCTAAAGAAGGTGAACAAAATTTTCATCTTTAGACTGTTACTCTCTTTATAAAAACAGAAGTGTGATATTCCTTTATCCCAAAGTATTTTGGACAAAAAAAACATCCCATAAACTTAATACTAATTTAGTTGAAGCCGTTTTTATTTGTAAAAAACATAGGGAAAACAGGGGAGTAACAACCTAAAGAAGTACCGGTAAAAGTGTAATTAAATAAATTTAACTTTTTTCTTTAATAGTCTTTTTTTAAATTATATTCTTATTTTATATATTTCCTCTTGAATTCCTCATTCCCCACTCCCTCTAGGAATGTGCTACGGTGATGTGTCAGGGAATTGAGAAAAAACACTTTTTTTTTGAAAATTTTCGGAATATTATTATAAATATTATACGAAGCTCAAAAAAATTTGATGTAACCAAACTTTTCTATTTTTTATTTCGTAGAGGTACACCCATAAAAGGATATTTTAACTACACCATATATGACGAAGAAGTATACATCTGTGTGTGGAGAGGATGAGAATATTGGACGAAACCTTTTTCCCTTTTTTGTATGTCTGTCTGTTAAAGGATACAGTTAGGACGAGGAGTTAATTAGCTTGTATCTTTGAGGCAGGGTGCTATAAAAAAAACATTCCCTTAATAAGGCACCCTGACGGTCATTAAGGTACACACTGTCTAAATCAAATTAATTATATCAACTAGATACACGTGGCCGATACACGTCACTATTTTGTGCGATATAATTATGAAAGAGGAAAAATTATTTAAAGCAAACGATATAAAGAATAAAATTCTAAATGATTATGGCGGCCGAAAACGCTTGAAAAAAAACGCACGAGTTGGCTTGGTCTCGCTCAGTCTTGCTTGGCCCGGTTTCGCTCGGCGTTTAAAGTAAATAATCCCATGCTAATACATGTATTTGTTTCTCTAGCGGAATCGGCCTCGCTCGGTCTCACACGCAGTGTGGAAGCCGCCTAATGGTTCAATGTTTAATAATGATTAATAATTATCAATTATTTATCGAAATTAAAAAAATGCACGAAAGATCAGAAAAAACTCATGTTAACGTAAAAGTTAAAGTATTCTGCTAATTAGTGTGGTACATAATAGCTTCCTCGCGCCCTATAATAGCTCATACTATAATCATTTCATGCTTATCCATTGCCTTCTATTGTGTAATTTATTTAATTCTCTCCCTGAGTTATTTAAATATATCAAAATTGTTTTTGTTTTTTACACGAATAAAAGTATCAATTTAGTAACATTTAATGAGCGCGGACGGTTAAATTATTATGGGACCCTACATTCTACTAAACCCTAGTCGATATAAACCAGCATTACTTTCATGCATAGGTGATAAACTTCGTATGCATGTGGAAAAGAAACCAATAAACGCAGGAAGTAGAAATATGTACTTATAAGAGAACAACAATGGCCTTCCTCTTGACAAATCTATCGAGTAGTTTTAGAGATCTGTGAACAATGTGGATAGACACAAAAGGAACCAATTTTTTCTCTGATATCTAAAATGGATTTCTGTCTTGGACTTTTTGAATTCGGAGGCTAAAGATAAAATGCTTTACAACGATTGCTTAAGTTCCGTTACCTCGCGTAAACTTGGAAGCAAAATGTATCATTTTTAGGTCCAAAAACAATTCTTTCATTTCCCAGTAGAATCGTAATATTAGAACGTGAAGAAGCTATGTACCACACAAATTTATATGTGTAATAAAAAAAAAAAAAAAAAATACTTACTGGCTATTTCACGATATTACTTCATAATATAAATGTGGTTCACTCACTTAGAACCGAAAGATATTACAAACATAAATTATTTATTACATAGGCTTATGTAAATTATGACTAAGATGATAGAATTTTACTTATGTACAATTCTATGTGAATTTTATGTGAATTTTACTTATGTATTTATTTATACGTGACTTGCAAATTTATTTTGCTATTAGATTAGTAATGACAATAGCATTGAATGGCATAAATTATCATAAGAGGAGAGGCTACCCAGAGGTAGAAGGGCTGGGACACCGATGTCGATCTTTCAATATATGGGACCGCATCGATGTTTTCCTGAAACATCGAAAAGATCGATGTTATCCATGTATCGGACCCCCAAAAAGTCGATAACGAATATCGGGAACGAGGACGAGGGATTTATTTTTAAACCAGCGATTTTTTTTTTTTAGCTTGGGAGATCGATGTATTGAAAACATTCATGTTTTCTTTCGATGTTTAGGCTAGCATCGATGTTTGTTTTTCCGATATCGATGCATCGAATAATCGATGTTTAGCTATCGATGTCCCAACCCAGAACTCCAGTCGTGCAATACATTAATTCAGTACATCGTATAGGGGTATGGAATTTAGTAGCAGATATCGAGGCCAACGCTTCTTCAGCCTACTGAAAGGGTTAGTCCGACAATGTCTATTGTTGTCATTAATACACCTCATTATCACCCCAAAACTTGCATGCATTTATTAGAACATATTAATTACAAATTTTAGGCATTAAAAAATCTGTCCAGTGTTTTCCACTAGTTAGTTGTTCGGGGTTTCACGGTAACATTTAATTATGAAGGAAATGTACCATAAAAATAATTCCTTTCTTTCAGGGTAGCGAACTTGAGCTCTTCCTTTTTTGCTAATTTGTTAAAAGACCAATTCCTTATGATTTTCTCACAAGCTAATTTTAAACTGTCAACATGCACATGGTATGATTTTTTAAGTGATAGGTATGATGTATGTGATTTTTTATAGGTATTCAGAAAATCATATTTCTAGTCACATGGAGAAACCAATTATTTTTTCATTTTACGATATTTGTCATTCAAACGATTTTTCGTACGATTTATCAAAATTCATAGGATACATTTACGATGTAAAATGTTATACTTCCCTTGTTAGTTTTATTTTCATAGTTTTTTTTTTTTTTTTTTTTTTTTTTAAAAATTAAATTTTGACCCCCGAATCATATGAATCAAGTCAAAAAGAGTATACCTAAAATAATTAAGCCATATGATTTTTGTGTGCAATATAGACACACGGGAAGTCATTGTGTAACAAAATCACATAGAGAAAAGTGGCATTAAGGTTTTATTTTATTACTATATTATTTAAATGGACTGATTTTTAGAATATTTTAATAGAATTCATTAAATCTCTTTAGCATATTTATTATTCACGTTTTTACTAAAATGAATACCTCGGTTTCAGCTTTGAGTGTTATTATATGTGCATGTATACCATATTTCGCCACCAAAATCGGCCCAGTGGTTTAGATCTGCGAGTCTGCACAGATGACTGACATTATTTTATTAAAAAAAAATTAAAAAAAAACTTTTTAGGGCTCTAAAAACGTGTACATCCAATTAAATCCAATTTACGTAAATAAGTAATTAAAAAAAGGATTTTTTTAATTTATTTATTATTATTATTACTTTTTTTTTTTTTTTTTTTTTGTACAAAACCTGATGATAAATTGATTCAACATTCATAAAATATATTCATATTATTATTAACTTGATTCATAAGAGCATAAGAGTGTAATAATGCAGGCTTATTCATTGTCTTTAATTTCAGTAATAATACACTACTTGCACAATATTTGTATTGTTCATTGTACCATAAGTAGTATTATTCATTTGCATGGTTTTGTAAATGACTACATCAAAAGCATGACTGCATCTCGTCATCACAATTGATGAAAGAGATGCGATTATATACAATGATGATTCCTTCGCAATGCACATATTGATATTTATTGGCTGGTATCGGACACTTCAATTATTAGCCTTCTTCACAAAGAGAACAAACACTCAGGAATTTCATTGTATAATAATTCATTTAGAACATTCTAAAACAATGCCAAGAACATTCTAAAACAATGCCCCTTGCAATACTCGGTAAAAGGAATTCATGTCATCTGATTTACTCTTCCTCTGTGAAGGCTAACTACATATACCTTATTGTTTTAATTAAATAGATTTTAATTAGAAGGGCTACAAAGGTATATAAAATATTTCACTTACAGAGTGTTATTGAAAGTCTGGAAACGGTCAAATACTTCATTAGAATAAAGTTTTACTTATAAATGTTATAAATATAAGTTCCAGTGTTTATTTCAAAAAAGCATTAAATTATAACATCTGCGCGCCCTTGGGAAGACTATAGAAAGCCCAATGAAGGTAAACTTTAAATTCTTATTAACACCTTTTTTAGGGTTTCGTTGGTAAAACCAAAAAAAAGAAACCCTTATAGTATCGTTCCTGTGTCCGTCTGTCACTCTGTACGGTTCCAATTACTTTTGAACCAAAAGAGATAAAAGCGTGAAACTTACCAGTATTAAAGATCGTTTTGACGCGCACACAGGAAAAATATAGAGAACTCAAAATAATCAGCTGTTCAAATTCAAAATGGCGGATAATTCACATCGCGAGAAAAAAATATTTTTTTTAAATTTTGAGTGGGGTATCAAATGAAAGGTATTGAAGAGTAGATTACAAATATATATACCACTTAGGGTTAGTGTTTCATTTTCGACGCCATTTTGTTAAGAAACAACGAAATTTTTCGTCCCCCCCCCTCTTTAACCTTACTAATTTTGTTTCACAAAACCAACGAAACCCTTTTTACGTGAGAATTCACGCCTTACCAATTTATTTTATTTCAGAATCGGGTAGCAGAGGTAAAATATTTATCATACGAAATGGGGTAATAGAATTTTAAATTCGGAATGTTACTGGCATTAGCGTTACCCAAAGAGGTAAGAATGAATCTAAAGGACTACAAGATCCACTACAATGTGCAATATGATCTTTGCAATCGATACGTCAGTCTAAACTTCTGGTAAACTCAATGATAGACCCAAAACACTAATCCAATATTGTTGATTTGGCGATCATATCAATTGTAAAGACGGAAGTGCACATTCTGGTTTCATATTTCAGAGGCATGTGGTGTCTTTGGACCACAAACCCTCTAATTGCGTAACGCAAAGTAGTCGGGAAGTGAGTTGAATTTAGATTACAAGACTTTTATAAACGGTAAAACAAGTAAAATTAACAAGTATAAAACTAGTAAATTAATTGGATAAACAAGTAAAATTAATTAAAAAAAGTGTAAAAAATATGGCTTCCCATTATAAATCTGTACGCAGAATTGAAGCAAACTTAGCAGGAGAGGGAAAAATTAGTATGTTCAACACCCAAATTGAAGGGATTAAAGCTATTGTAGCTTATAATGATTAATTCAGGATTCGGCTTTTTTTATAATTCCCAACCTATTAGAGGCGATACATCCAAACTTTAAAAACTTTTAAGAACCACAAATAATTCTTATAAACTGTTCCAAAAATTTAATAATTTGAAAAAATTGTAATAGACTGCTATTAGTCTAAAAATAATAAAACCATAAAAATCCTTTTACATAGTAGTAACATAATATGTCATACAATTTGAATCTAATAAATCCTGAATGAAAAATAAAAACAAATCAAATTTTAACTAAAGTATGATAAAATATTGTACATTTTATTAATAAGTACCTGGCAAAGGTTGGATTTAGATAGTATGAAGTACCATAGAAATATTTTCAAGAATTTAGATTAAGTTTAAAACATAGTAGAGTAATTATTAAACCATTATATAATTTTTATTCGTTCATTTATCTCAGATTGTTGAACTAAAACATTTTTTCACCATTTCATAAGCGTGTATTATGCTATCAAACGGGATATATGTGAGGTTAAGTGAGGCTGTGATACAACATGTTATCTGAAGGATGCGGTGCAACGTTGATGGTCGAGTACGAAGCCTCTTGCACCAGAGCTAAAGCAGACCACAATGGCATTCAACTTGAGTTAAGATGTTAATAACTGCTTTGTGCATAGCAGCTTAGTTCAGTCAAGCACATACTCATCCTGTTACTAGTTGTTTGCCACGCTCAGTAGCCACTCAACTTAAACTCAATACCTCACTAATATATACTACATTAATAAGTGTACCGTCACTCAGACTAATAATATTTCCTTTTCAAACATAAACGCCCGCAAACACACATAGACAGACATATATATATATATATATATATATATATATATATGTATATCT
>KZ651469.1:508560-519402 GCA_001010745.2 Gerris buenoi | reverse complement strand
AGGTGAAAACACACGGGATAGAAAACTAGCGTATAGTTTTTACTATAGGTATAGTAAACTAGCTGACATGTTCACATGAGCTCTAGTTTTAGCCAGCTATACGTATAATTTACTATACTATAGTCGAACTATACGCTATACAGAAATATTACTATACAGAGGGGCCACACGAGAAGGAATCAAAACTATACTTGTTAATGTATTTTAAAATTTAATTTAATTCAATTGTTCATTGAAATGTCACTATATTATTTATAACCTTCACTTTTGTTTTTTAAATGAAGGCCTAAAGAAAACAAACGTAGAAAAACTGCTATAGCTATCAACTATACGCTATCCGTTCTTGTTGGTATAGCTGCAAGTTTTCGTATAGTCTATAATAAAGGTGGTCACATAGGGATAGTTTTCTACTATACTATAGCTGAAAAAAACTAGCGTATAGTTCAACTATACGAATAGTTTGGACTATACGGATCGGTCACACAGCTATAGTCACACTATAGCAAAACTATACTCTAGTTTTCTATCTCGTGTGTTTTCACCTTAATACTAAAACTTATAATATAAATTCAATTTATATACAAAAAGAGACGGGATATGAAGAAAATTTAAACAAAAAAAAGACACGCACTGAATAGAGTTTACTCGTAGAATAGGTCCAAGTATAAAGCCCTCGCGTGGACACTATCTGGCAAAATCCATAGGATACTGCGGATCAGCAGAAGGGTGTGAGTCGATACAGCCCCGGGATAAAAAGGCAGGAGGGAAATACCGGGAATATCAGTTTTATTGCAAAATTCCATGCTGCATCCCCTTCTCAACACAATATCCCTTCCTAGCGTTTTATCTTGATCAATAATCTTCCCCTCCTCATATCAGCTCTGCTTTTATGAAGCTTTTATTTACTTTATTGTAAGACCCCGCGCCCAACAGACTGAAATGAGTGTAAAAATCCAGTATGATGGTTAATTTACTACTTTACATCCCGTTTCTTCTTTAAAAGAGGTGATGTGCATTAACATTCTCCTTATGAGATGCAAGAATAATTACAATGTTAGTTTGATAAGATTCATTGATCACAATTCAATAATAATTGACAAAGTTGTTTATCATTACAATTGTACACAAATGGACTTGCTAACCTGCCAAACTGCTATATGAATAAAAGACAGAGTTAATATTATTTTCTTAAATTTTGTATTAATGTACCGCATCATAGTATTTGTCCTAGAGGCTTTTTGAGCAAGGAGTTACAAATAAACTTACTTACTACTTACTTAGTCGTTTCCTCTTCTACCGACTAGTGTAGAGGATTTACAAAGAGATTTCCAAGCATCCCTATCTTCCGCTAACCTTTTGGCTTGGGTCCAAGGAATTTCACGCATTTGTAGGGTATTTTTGATGTTGTCTTCTTAAGTAATTTTTCTCCTTCCTCGACATCTTCTACCTTCACCTTCAAGTCTGGCTTCGTAGCTCTGTTTTGGATACCGACTATTGTCTATCCTCACAATATGGCCAAACCATCTTAACTGAGTGGATTGTACCATATCTTTGACAGAGTTTATTTGTAACTTGTCTCTGAAGGTTTGATTTCTTAAAAAAATAAATATTTGACATTTAAAAAATGCTCTGAGTACCGCACTTTGGTTTCTTAACAGTATAGATCAAAGTCAGGTTCAGCTTATTTGTTCTTTGGTCTGCGCGCATATAAATATTTAAGTTCAAACTCAATAGGGGATTTTCCATTTTCTTAATATTTTTATCTAATCTAATATACATATAATAGAACCTTTTACCATGCTAGTTAATTTTTTTCGACGAATTTGTCAAGTCTGTCAATAGTAAAAGTAGCAATCAAAAGTCTGATACATAAAACATGTTTAATAATATCTCGGTAGTATTTTCTGAGAACAATAAAACTTTGTCATTTTGAATAAAATCACACTTTGTACTACTATTTATTAATTATTTTAAACTTTATTCCTCTACCTTTTCGCTTAGCTTATTACTCTCTTTCAACGTGTAGACTAACAGAAGATGATCAAAAACTTTAACATTATTTCTATGACGGAGATTCGTTAAAAAAAAAACTTCATTAATATAACTTTTCAGTGACAGTGCTCAAAGGAAAAGATTCCTAAAAGAAAGCTTAAAGTTAAAAAATATATATATGTATATATTCACGAAATGAAAAAAGTTATTCGAAATTTTCTCGTTTATTCTCCCTCTTTTTTAACATTTTAGAGTATAGTTAATTTTGTTAAGGAAGGTTAAAGAAGGGTTGAAACGAGAAACACTCGAGAAAAAAAATAAAAGTAATTATAAAAAAATAAAATCGAAGTAAAACCTATATCCAGTGAAGTGAAACTGTAGCGTTTTGGAAGAAAAGAAGAAAAAAAGAGGGGACTGAGACGAGACGGGTGTTAATTAGACAAGAATTCCTTCCAGCCAAGTGAAGATATCCCCTCGCTTCAGGGAAAAACAGAGCTGGATAACAGACAGAGATATCATAATGAAACAAGCAGGAAAAATAGTCCTCGATGTAATTAAGAAGAGAGGGTAACTAAAGGTAAAGAGGAATGCTTTGGGATATCCAGAGCGTTCGGATGAGTGAGATTCCACTCGGCCCTTAGCTGCAAGGCAAGGGATGCTTACAATTCTACGAAGGGCGCCTACACCACTAGCAAGGCCATCCCTGGTATCTTGTTATCGCACCGACGATTCCTATAATTGCTTATAGACACACCCTCTCTTTCTCTCCAGTCTCATCTCTTGCTCTCTGAATCCTCCCTTGGCTTTTAATTAGAATTGCTAATGTCTCACTTTCCTATCCCAGACTTTCTTTAGTTCTCTACCCAAAGTATACTATTTTTTTAAGATAACTATATCCGACAAACACAAATTTATTTTTTCTTCAAAAATTTCTATTTTAAGTCCTGTTCTATATTCAAACATTTTTATATAATATATCAACCGTTAATTAAACCCCTGTGAAAGGAAACGCAAAGAGAAAATATCATTATCAAACACTTATTTTGTAACAGAGAGATTATTTTACCTCCTTAGTTCCTTTTACCTTACTATCTACTGCTTCCGAGCTTATAAAAGGTAACGGAAGCTCNCGAAATTATCTGTTTTGGGTGTTTTTAAGACCTCCTAAGTGGTTTTCTGCATCACGTCTGTATGTATGTGTGTTATCATCGTAGGACCTAATGTATTTAGCAGAGTTGAAACTTGGCAGAAAAATCAGTCCTTACCTGTAGTGGTGCCGCCCGGAAAATCAACTTTTTCCGCTATCCTAAACCAAGTTTGCTGAGTCAGCAAACATTTAAAAAAAATCACAATAAATCGAAAATGGTCCTGATCGAGTACAAATTTAGCACGAATATACCTCTGTATGACAAAGAAACCCACCAAATTTGATTTTGATATTAGCCGCCCTTTTGAAGTCATCAATTTTTAAACTTTGATGGTTAATAATACCGAAAGTATAAATAGGTTTTTGACACATAGCATATCGTTTCAACCGGAAAAAATAAGGAAAAAATACAAAAAAACCCCGATGAAATTCCAATATACATTTAGGTATCTACTTCTTTATTGATATTTCAGTCACTTAGGTCTTAATTTTTGTATTCAACCCGGGCTGCGCCGGGTACTTCAGCTAGATTTCTATTTTAAGTCCTGTTCTATATTCAAACATTTTTATATAATATATCAACCGTTAATTAAACCCCTGTGAAAGGAAACGCAAAGAGAAAATATCATTATCAAACACTTATTTTGTAACAGAGAGATTATTTTACCTCCTTAGTTCCTTTTACCTTACTATCTACTGCTTCCGAGCTTATAAAAGGTAACGGAAGCTCGAAGAGCGCAAATATTTTATGTCTACAATTAAAAAAATCTAAGACAGAAATCCGTTTTAGACTTCAGAGAACCAACATACACATACGATTTTAATTAAATTTGCATGATAGGGTCATAATTAGCTCATTGTTGGTCCCATATAAGTTTCAACCTTTATGGCACTCTTTGGCTTTTCTTCCACATTCGCACAAACATACTTTTATTTATCTTCAAAAGCACTCATATCACTTTTATACACTTTAGTTGGTTTGTCGAAAGTAGTTCCCAGATAGCCCAAAATTAATTTAAACAGTCTGTGCTCTTTAAATTACGCTACATTGATACATTAACTAATGTAAAAATCAAAACAATTTTGACCGATTTAAAAGAAAACAGTGGAAACAATTAAACAGTAGTGGCTTGTAAAAGAATAAAATCAATTAAATACGTGATAGAATGCGACGAAGCTATGTGCCACACCAATTGGCAGTATATTTATTTATAAACCATGCTTTTGTGGAAGAACCTTGTCTTGCAGTTTCTATTTTCTATAAATATTCGTCTTTGGGGTGAGATGCCTTCTAGTTAGGTGTGATAATTAATCTTGCCATTCCGATAATATAATCTATCCAAACATTGTGAAATTGCCCACACTATCAACTGCAAAGTGACGTGTCAATTTCTTATTGTGTTATATATCCCAAAGATCACGTTTGTTTTATACAGGGCGCACACGGTCAATATATTGATCAATATATTGACCGTGTGCGGCCTGTATTAAGATAGAAGGCTTTCAATTGGTCTTTATAATTTATTTGAATAGGAACCTCAAAAATATATTATCTCTGACTCGCCAAGGAGCACTGAGATTGACCTGGCCATGGCTGGAGGTTAAATGAAATAGATAAGAGAGCTATCAGTAAGCAGAATAAGTTTTAAATTATTTTGTTCTATAATGCAACTCTCGTATTTAATTCACACGTAGGGGAGACCAGGGCTGGTTGTTAAACTTTTTTTATTTATTTTTTTTGGCCAAGCCATAAGTATTCTGAAAGTAATTTAACGTTAGTTCTTTAAAACCAACTGTTGGCTACCTCAATTATTTTTTTCGGCTCACAATATTCACGCCTCTTATTGTAGGGACTTATAATCTCAGATAACTTAAATTGTAACCTACCCGCTATGGGGTAAGTTGTTAGAGGTATTGGGGTGAGTTGTTGCAGTTTTATTGCTAAAGGAACCGTGTTGAGAGTTGTTAGAAATTATTTATGGACTTTCCAAATGTCTTGAATTTGAAACAGTTATTTACAACTTATTTACAATTAATTTTATACTACTAAAAATGAGAAAAGGCGAAATTCTACTCTAAATAAGAAAATTATTCCCGTTTGAAATTAAAAATGATTTTTACTTTTCCTCACTACCTATAGTAGGAAAAGTATTGTTTACACCAATTTTTTTTTTTTTTCGAGATTTCAACGAAATTATCTGTTTTGGGTGTTTTTAAGACCTCCTAAGTGGTTTTCTGCATCACGTCTGTATGTATGTGTGTTATCATCGTAGGACCTAATGTATTTAGCAGAGTTGAAACTTGGCAGAAAAATCAGTCCTTACCTGTAGTGGTGCCGCCCGGAAAATCAACTTTTTCCGCTATCCTAAACCAAGTTTGCTGAGTCAGCAAACATTTAAAAAAAATCACAATAAATCGAAAATGGTCCTGATCGAGTACAAATTTAGCACGAATATACCTCTGTATGACAAAGAAACCCACCAAATTTGATTTTGATATTAGCCGCCCTTTTGAAGTCATCAATTTTTAAACTTTGATGGTTAATAATACCGAAAGTATAAATAGGTTTTTGACACATAGCATATCGTTTCAACCGGAAAAAATAAGGAAAAAAATACAAAAAAACCCCGATGAAATTCCATTAATTAGTTTAAAAGTTATAAGCGAATATAATTATTTATTAGTGCGATAATTTTGATGACGTCAAAGTTTGTTTACATTTGTCGAAATACCGCCAAACTTCAAATAATAAAATAAAATATAGGTTATATAAATAAGGTTTTTTTTTGAAGAATGATAATAAATCAGTTAGTTCAGAATGGTCACCCATCCATGTACTGACCACGATGCTTCCTCCTGTTTAAAACATCTAATAAACCGTGATAATTAAGCTTACATTGTTTTCAATCTAATATTTACTAAAGCTACATTAAAACAAATGAATACTGCAGAACATATTTTACAGCACCTATTTTTTTTTTTTACTTTTAGGGGGTTAAGCTTAAATCGGTACATATCTATAGAATGAAGGGACCTGTCCTCAAGCTGATAACGGAAGAAGTAAGGTATCTTGCCCTTGACAGATTGAGAAAATATGCCCTGTAAACCTTCCCCCTCAGTTTAATTTAAATTCAGTGTGTAAGATTTAAATTTTATAATAAATTACCGGAAAATCTAAAATTACTTACACCATACAATACTTTTAAAACACATCTCAAAACACATTTTAAAAACAAATAATATAATACGAGAACCTCGACACAAATTACTTATAATAATTAAATCTGTAATAGATATATAACACTAAATTACAATATATATAACACTAAATTACAATATATATAACACTAAATTCATTATAAAAAGTAAATTATTCATAAAATATTAAATTGATAAATAAAAATATTTATATTTAAGAAAAATAAGCAAACGACATATAGAAAAATTTTATGGAAATATCGGACCTCTGTAGTTGATGGAAATATCAAGACTGATTTTATTAGATGTAAATTCACGGATGAAGGTCATATCACTTGATTACATATTGTTTTGATTATTATACGAGTCTATAAATTAAACTATAAAGATAAGCTATTCCAAAATATCTTAAGTTATATCTGTCATCTATCAAAATGATCCTACATATCTATTAACAATAATAAACAATAAGTCCGTCAATTTAACATTAAAAACAAATCGAAAAATAAAAATGATAAACATTTAAAAATGTCTAAATGTAGGTGTATATAAGAATAAGAATAGTGGGAAAATTACTGATTACCCAATAATAACTACGAGACAATATGCAAAAATACTAAATACATATATTATTATTACAAACTTAGATGATGGTTACTATACAATTTAAAAATACCAGTATAAAATTAGACTCCTCCTCTACGCTCGGGAAACCTTTTAGAGGAGTAAGCAACAATCAATTTTTATAGTATGTAATATTGTTTTTGTAAAAAAAAAAAATAAATACAAAAAAAAAATAAAAAAAACCTACCCCATGAAACAACCTGCCCCGGCCTCCCCTATTTAAATTTGTTTATTCTTCTGTTTCAATTGCATTGCATTTAAAATGGCTTCAAAAGCAAAATCTAATATAGAAGATCCACCTATCATAGGTATATCTGATAGAGAAGTTCTTCATTCGAGATTAAATCACATATTCATTAATATCGACATGTACAACTGTATGTACTGGTGCTGATTTTTATCAATTACGAGCGCGTCTCAATAATTTACAACAGTACTGGAATCATTATCATTCGTTAGAACATACTAATCGACAAGAATTTGAAGATTTAATACTATATGTATATTATAATATTGTGAATTATATAATATCCTCAAATCGAACGTTAGTGAAACAAAAAAAAAATTAAATAAAATAAACGACGATAAACTAGAAAATAAATTTTGTTTAAGAGGAAACGATCTTCACACTCATTCTATATATGTCTCCCTCTCCGCTTATTAATGATACGATGTTTGCCGGAGAGTATGATAAGTGGTTGGTGTTTCGCGATACTTTCAGTTCTCTAATTCATCAAAATTCTAAAATTTTTTAAATAGAAAATTTTACCCTTTATTTTTATGTGAAAATTTTAGAAAAATGTACGTCAATCATAGACGAAATGAAGTCAAACTTTTAAACCTATGACCTCCTCAGTCACGGACTCCTTAAATGTCTTTTAAATGCAGATGCTCGAGCAATCTATCTAATGAATAGAGCTCGTTAATTCAGTTAATGTGTCTCAATCGAACTCAGTAGTATTACTGTGTACACCTATATAATCCAAGTCATGGACAATCGTGGTAACTGAGTCGTCGGTCGTGGCTTGTATGTTTCTCTCAATCCAATTTGTAAGTGAGCTTTTTGCTCAAATATTGTGGATGAAAAGGAATCGTCGACAAATTCGACAGTTCGACAATTTCGGAATTGTCCAGTCAGTTTTTTGTTTTAGTAATTTTCTCAAGGCATGATCTGTCCGCTCAAACTATTTTCAAGCAAGTTTAAATTTTTTTAATACCAAGAATGTTACGAAAAATATTCTTCGGTCTCTAATTAATGTAGCGTTTGTAGAAATTCCAACACCAATCACCAATCGAACTCTCCGATCCTCAGTTTTACCAACCCTCTAAAATAGATATGCAAATCAGAGCGAACATAAATTATGATGTTCTTTGATAAGGACACATTAGCTTACGCAACAGCCTATCCAAATCCCATTTATAAAGTACCTAAGTTCCAAATACCAGGGTCCTAGAGCAATTGCTTTGGAGATATTGTTATATCTAATTCTGAATATAGCAGACCGTATCTTGATTCAAGATGCGGCAGGATCGAAAAAGATTTCTTTGTGAATTTTACTCACCTATTGACATAGAAATCTCAAATTAAAAAATGTTTTAAGATTTTTAGGTCCAGTGGTTTCAGGGGGCCGATTCTGTAACTTTTTTTTATATATATATCCACTTTGACATTATTTATCAAACATCGCTATATATCATAGTGTTGTTATATAATGTAGTGAATCTTTAAAGTGATACCAGCGCTGTATATGGTACCGAACTACGGATTGACAGCGTACTTTTTATTGGCTATTTTATTTATTAGTCATTTCTGTCAGAAAACAAGAAAAGAGAATGAAAACATCAATAATTGTGTCACTTTGTTTTGGTTTTTAGCATTTGATATATCAACATAACCTGACGAATTATATCAACAACAATTTTGAGTGTATATATATTAAACCTTATTTATCAATTTCTCCTTATATAACAACAGACTAAGTTATAGATTCACGTTGACAGGTTGCGCGCGCATATTCATAACAAAAATTTGATAAATAACAACATGAAAAGAGAGGTTTCAAAGTTACAGAATCGGCCCCCAGGTCTTGTTGAGCGGTTAGTTGCATTTGAATTATATAAGTATATATTTATACTTCATGTTCCCCCAAAAACAACGTAGCACTCAATTATTCAATATATTTTCTTTTAATTTTTAAATTATGTTAATGCTCACCCCCAACACATCTTAGCTGGTAGGAACCTATCTTTCAACTAGGCGATGTCATAAGCTATAGACTTCCAAAGAAGCAAAAAAAGCGTAGATGATAAATATGTGGTCAAAATTAGTATTAATTTTAATATTGTGGTAATTACATCTGATACTATATTTATATACTCGGTGTCTCAAAAAATGTACTCACACAAAGTTTCACTATTTTTATTATTTTTTATTTTATTTTATTTTTTTTTTTCCTTTTTTGTATTGCCCCTTTAAGCGAATTTTCAAAGGAAAATAAACTATTGTATATATATATATTTGCTAATTTAATTATAATGTAAATGTTCTATAAAATTATAACGGGGTTTTATTTTACCTTTAAGAATAAAAAAAAGTAACTTCTTAACGGTAATGAGTGTTTAGTGAGTACATTTATGGTTTAGCTTTAAGGTTGACTAAAAATCAGAGATTAAGACAAATATAAGGCAGTTTTAAACTCAAAGCTTGTTTTAATTAACGTCGATACACAATATACAATGTTTTAAGCCTATTACACAAGAGAAAGATAATAGCCAATTAATTCTATATTTCAGCAAGTTGATCCTATCTTAATTTGCAATAATATTTAGTTGGCTTTTGAAGAAAATGTTGAAGACTACCATCTCTTCACCTGTGGTAAAGTTGTTTCCTTTGTGTTCTCTACTAATTAACTTCAAACCCAAAGACTAAGCTATATAATATTATATATATATATATATAATATTGTATATAGTATATACATCACTATATACAATATTAAAAATAGATGTATTATTATATTAGTTTACTAAAAGAAGATAAATAATAAAATATGTTGTGCTGTTTAGTGCTGACAAGTAGTAAGCTTAAAAAGGATTAAAGAAAAATATGTTTGCACATAATTATGTTAATTACAATTCATTTGTGAATTGTAATTAAAGAATAGTGCATTTCTCTAGAAGAATCTTTTATTTTTGATAAAGGCTATATTCTAATAATACATTTTGAAGTGCAGATTAAAGTCTGAAATACTGAGTGATATTCTTAGATAGGTGCTGTAAATTGTGTAATAATTTCGCACTTACATATAGATATATACATTCCAAAATAGGCATTTAGTTTTTTAATTGATATTAAAAATAATTTTTATAGAAAGTAATACGAATGATAGATTGAATAAATACGTTTTTAAAAAAAGTCTGCCAATTAGTTTGGCACATAGCTTCCTCACATTCTTCCATGTACTGTATTAATGTTCTGCGCTTTTAAAACCCACTATTGTCTAATTTATTTAACTGTTTTCCCTTTTTACTTTTCCTACAGTATTCATTTGTTTTTATATTTGTTTACCTCTGTCAAAATACCGCCAAACTTCAAATATTTAAATAAAATATCTATCTCTATTATTAAAAAAGTTTGGAAACAAACAATTTCAGAGAGAGAGAGAGTGATATATAACTGTTTGATAAGAGTGCGATCGAGATAAGTGGGAGGTTCTCCGGTGGAGAAAGGGGAGGTTCTCATAGTAAATTCCGCTCAAGAATGACACGGGGAACTGTCATTCCCGAGACAATAAACAAAACACGGGCGATGTAATAAAGAAAGCGCATTGTTTGTTTACATGGCTTAATCAAAAAGTGACAGCTTTCAATATACAACAAAT
>KZ651469.1:464091-476095 GCA_001010745.2 Gerris buenoi | reverse complement strand
GTATAGGTCCAGAGTTGGGTGGGCATCGTCGGGCCCCTGATGAGTCGGTAGCGACGAAACGATGCAGGACATGGCGTTTTGCCGAGCCAACATTTTGTGACGTTTGTCTGGTGTTGGAACAGTTCCTATGTGTCACGCTTGCGTGGCACATCCCTTGGTGCCTCTCACATATGGTTTAGCGTATTGCAGTGTGCAAACACGGTATTACATTACTAATATATTTTATTTCATTTAATTTTTTTCTTGAATTCATTTTTATGATATATACGATTTATTTATTGTTTTACATATCTGATGATTTAGAACTTAAGTTGATCATGTAACATCGAAGCAAGAATAAAATGTAATTTTGCTTTTTAACGCATTTAGATTTATAAGTTACATGAATGTGATAAAAAAGAAATGTAACTCGCATTTTATTTCTTTTCTCTTTTCTTAGTATACATCTTGTAATGTCAGTATACAGAAGCTAGGGAAAAAAGAATAATACATATATATATATTTATGTGGACAGTTGGCTTGGGCTCAGTTTATACTTAAGAGGGGGACGGTATAATCCACAGGAAGGGACCCCCTCCGGGAAGGCTGACCCAGGGATGTGTCCTGCTTGTAACCGGAGGGGTTGAGACGGGATAAAAACAAATTTTTAATCAGGTAAACCCTGGCGGCGTGGAACCAATCCAAACCGGTACATAAATCTCCCAGATCCCCGGACAAGGGACACAAAATTCCCCCTGGTACAGTGTCAGACCCTTTTTTCAAGGTGGAAGGGATGCAGACAATTCGCTACCCCTAAAACCTCTAAACCGTAAACCTTGTTTTGAATATAACCTATCCTTCCTCCCTCTGCTAAGCTTTCACTAACACTCATTGTAAACAAATACCGGGGAAAGGAGGATCACAAACTAACATTGTCACTGTGTGTTACACTCTGACAACCCTTAACCACAGAATAGCAACTTACAACCTCAGCATCTCGTTTTACCAACAAAAAACTTTTTTCGACAAGAACAAGATATATTTTTTTTGTAAAAACATGGTTACATGTCACAATATTTTTCAATCAATATCACTAATTCTGGAAGTAAAGAAAAAAAAAACATACCTATGTATCTATTTGAAGCAAGAGTAATAAAGAAAGAAAAAAGTAAATAATAATTACATCAATGTAAAAAATAAAAGTTTCATATAAGCACATATAAAATGTAAATTATTTATTTAATGGTAGAGTTGAATGTGATTATGATTAAAATTTATTAATTGAAAATATTAAATTAAATAATAGTTTTTAAATAAATGTAATAGAGTACGTATGAATAAGGAAATGTAAAGCAAAGTTAAGAACAAACCTGGGTTAGTTTCTAACTATGTAAATAAATATTACCTTTTCAGTTGTCAGAGTCAGTCAAGGTGTAGGAGTTAGATGACTACTACTGATAGTTCCATGTATTAATATATTATGTTTGACCACTTTACAATTAGTTAAGTTTTTGATTTGCTTTAACCTTTTTTTAATATATAACTAGGGGGCTCTGCTCCCTACTCGCTTCGCTCGTCAACCCCCCCCCCCCCGGCGGACGCTGCGCGCCCGCAGCCTAGTATAGAGTATTAGAATTATTTTGTCTATTTACTATAAGAACCGGGGACCGTTTAAAAAGTTTAAATCCGCTGTAATAGTTTTTGCACTTCAAAATAAAGATATTACCTCGGAACAAATATATTTGATATTCTAGATCTTAAGTTTCACTTTTAATGCGTGAGAGCCTCACATATTTCTTTACTTGTTACCAACAAAAATAAAGGTTGTTGATAAGGTTGTTTTGATTTTATGGAGTTCAAATATATATAATAACTTATCTAAATAGTGACCGAGACTTTTATCAAAACTAAACGTTATAATTATTAAGATAACATTTATGATTTACTACCGATAAAATTAAAGGTTTGTGTGTTGATTTGTTGATCTTTATATAGATTTAATAACTTATCAAAATAGTTTTGATTTGTTGTGTATTGAAAGCTGTAACTTTTTGATAAAGGCATGTAAACAAACAATGCGCTTTCTTTATTACACCGTCCCGTGTTTTGTTTATTGTCTCGAGAATGACAGTTCCCCGTGTCATTCTTGAGCGGAATTTACAATGAGAACCTCCCCTTTCTCCCCCCGAGAACCTCCCCCTAACCCCTCTTATCTCTTCGCACTCTTACAAACAGTTAATTATATATCATATTACTCTCTCTGAACATGTTTGTTTACAAAACTTTTTAGGGTTTTGTAGATACTTCTCAAAACCTCGGGGGCTCATAGCGCCCGAACCATTTAAGCTAAAATGCTGAAATTTGAAACACTGGCTTAACTTCCGGGCCCAAACACAGGACATAAACACAAAAGTTAAAAATTTAATATGCGCATGCGCAATTCGAAAAAATGCGGTAAAGTCAAAAATTTAGATTTTTTTTAATTTTCGATTGGGGTATCAAATGAAAGCTGCTGAATAGTAGATTACAAATATATGAATAAATTTAAATTTCTTCAATTTGAAAATTGAAATATTGAATAAATAAATTTTAAATTTCGCTTTCCTTATTGGTCAAATAAATCAAAATATACCAAAAATTGCCCCCCCCCCTCAACCACCATATAACGGCTGGTCGTTAAATTTCCAAATAATTTATACTAATACCCTATTGTGGGGTGATGCAAATTCCGGGAGTGCATCCTAAATTTTCAAAAATTGCCAATTTTAGGCGCGAAAATTTAAAGTGCGCCCAAAATTTTATTTTTTTTAAATTTTGAGTTGGGTATCAAATGAAAGCTACTGAATAGTAGGTAACAAATATATGTATACATTTTCAAATTTTGCATTCCTTAGTGGGCAAATAAATCAATATATACCAAAAAAAATGTCCCCCCCCAACCACTATTGATCAGCTGGTCCTAAAATTTCGAAATAATTCATGCTAATACCTTTTTGTGGCACGATGAAAATTCCGGGAGTTCATCCTAAATTTTTAAAAATTGCCAATTTTGGGAGCAAAAATTTAAAGTGCGCCCAAAATTTTATTTTTTAAAAATTTTGATTTGGGTATTAAATGAAAGCTCCTGAATAGTAGGTAACAAAAATATGAATACATTTTCAAACTTAGCATTCCTTAGTGGGTAAAAATAATCAAAATATACCCCAAAAAAATCCCGGCTATCTCACACTAAAGCTCTTTAAACCAAGTATTTATTTTTTTTATTTTTTGGGGGTATTTAGTCCCGTTCAACTGCTCATTGGGTCATTAAAGGACGGGGGGTTATCCGACCACTTTACTCATCTACTCGATGAGATCATCAGTGTGAAACATGTCTGACCCCTCCGGGATTCGAACTCACGTCGGGTTTCAGACCTTGGTTTCAGAGCCGAGGATGGTAACCACTCGGCCACGCCGGCCCCTTAAAAGTATTTATTATTTTAAACCAAGTATTTATTATTTTCTAAATTATTCTGACTTGCTTAGAACATGAGAGTAACTTTTTCCCCTTGTGCCGTATCATATGTCCAATTTTTTTCTCTGTTTCGGGAATAGAAAGGAGAGAACTCAGAAAAAAAGCGTATACATTAAAGTTGCATTCAAGGTAAGGTGGTACTGCTGGATAGTAGAATGTTCTGCTCGAAACCCAAACTGTTGTAAGGAAGGATATTTTTAGATTCTAAGATGGAGTCGATTTTACAACGAATAAGCTTTTCCAGGATCTTACTCGATACTAGAAGAAGGATATAGAGTCTATAGGAAGATATTTAATGGTGAGGCTTTGAAGGTTTAGGGATAATTATTAAAAGGATTTTTTCCATTGGAACGGGAAGTATAAATTTAAGCACTTAATGAACAGATTTATAGATATAGGTCAGGAATAAAACAGCTTTTTAGGAAGATATTTAAAAATATTAGAGGTGATTTTAATGTAATTTTTGTTACTGTGTTATGCCTGGTAGAAACAAAATTCAAGAAACAACCAATAAAAAATTTTAGGAAGTAACCCATAAAATGACGATCTAAATGTTTTCTTAGCTGAAATAAAAAGTAATAAATGTTTTTTTACTGTTCACTGTATTCAAAGAAAATGAATGGCACGCATTAAGCTCTGGACCTCAATATTAGCCTAAAATATGGATTCATTCTGATAACAGATATGAACAATAATGAATTATTTTTATGAAAAGTTATGACAAAACGGTCGTGGTACAAGATTTTCCAAATAGCTCCGTATATCTTGAGTTCATAATGTAAGTCGTTTCGTCTTATAGAGAAGCCGTTTTCCGGCGGTAAGGTAAGGAGGTAAGAGAAGGCAGGTAGGGAGATTGGTGAGCCAAGGCGAGGAAGGCAATGTTGCGTGAATTATTGATGAGTGTAGGGATTACGAGGGCGTGAGGATGTGGAGAGGAATGTTCTAACGCGCTATCAAGACATTAGGTAATAGCTTCATACTGAAGCCTTATAATGTATTTCAAAGTAATAGTACTCAGGCAGGCAAGCAATGAAGGACCCCAGTTTCTAGTAGACTGCGTTACAGACAATTTCCGCTCGATGTAGAGACCCTGTACCCGAGCCCTATATAGACCACCGCCCCCAACAGCCTAGCAAACGGCCCCCGGCTAGATTAATCGCCGCTTTTCTTAACTTGAAGATTGATGCCTTGAAGACTATGTACATTATGTTCATATAAGGTTACTTTAAATACCCGCCTAAAAAACTACTATCGCAACAAAACAATTAGAAGAAAACTCCCTATTTCACAAGTTTAGTTTTTATAAAAAAATATGCTAAGATAAAAAAATATCCTAGCGATCTTTTTACATTGTATTAAATCCCGATCAATTAAAATGATAAAAATAACTCTACGAATTAAAACATTCCACAAATTTACCTCAATCAAACTAATTATAGCTTACAAATAAAACTTAGTTATTATTGTCGAGTTTGTCAAAATAACTGCAAATGAATAAATCTACTAGAATAAACAAAACTTAAGTTTGGCTTGTTTTAATAATTTTTATTATGCTGTTTCATAACTCTTGTCCTCTTGAGTTTTTTGAGAGATTTCAATTGTAAGATAATAAAAAAGGAGGGAAAAAGTAGAAGGAAGAAAAAAAGGAAAAAGTGTTTGATCTGGTAAACATGAAGTTATAATAACACTGGGGACTTATTTTGAAAAGTCTCTCAGATAAAGAAAGAAAAAAAGCTCTTGATTCCGAGTTTGTAGGACTTGATGTCTGAGAAATCTTGGTCAGATTCAGAGAAACACAACTAGAGTTGGGCTTAGCTCTCTAGGCTACGTGCTCCATACTCCTAACACCGACTAAGTCCCCAGCCAAGTAATCTCTAGTCCATTGTCTAACAATAACTTAGTTTTTAAAAGTTTCGAGACTTTGCAGTTAAGTATCTTTAGTTCTTAACACTGGTGAATCAACTCAAGGAGTTATTTTTTTTTATATCAAGATAAGATTTTTAAACTAAGAGTTACTTGACAAGTTGTAAAAAATAAAACATTTCTCTACTGGTAACAATAAGCTAACAATGTGACAAAGAACATTATATTCAAGTAGTCGGCACTTTTAACTTTCATTCTAACTGAATTTAACTTACATAATTATTGCCTTTTTAATCCAAAATCCAACAATATATTATAAATAAAATCAGTTGCAGATCATACAATTGTAAATATTTACCTTGCGTTAGGATTGGCCAATTTGTTTTTATTTATAAATGAGAAAATTTTAATTTATTACATTGGTTTCTAGTTATCTTTGGAACCAAGAAAGAGCAATAGTAAACGATAACACAAACTGCTCAAAATCAATGTTTTAATTCCCTAAAGTAATATTGTTCCAAGGAGATCGTAGCAACAAGAAACCGGCGAGAAACGCTCTTTTGTTATTAAAGGAAATTATAACATTAATATATTTGAACGTGTCTATAGGTATTGCTGTTAATGTTGTCCTGGTTTCCCCAGCACTATGTTTATATTATCTACGGGTTTAATTTTGTTGTTGGAAGCATAAATGGGTAAACTATTTGCCAAGTAATAAGAGCCCTGCCTCACCGTGTATGTCGTCGGCTCTGAAAGCACCAGAATAACACTTAAATGTCAACAAAGTGGGAACAATGAGCCCATTCCCCTCCTTCCCGCTTCCTCCTTCCCGGGGCCAAAGGTTACCCCCTTGATAAATATTTGCTAGACTATCATAGCAAACCCCAGACCGAATATTTTTCTTTTGCCACACATAACAACCCAAAACTATGTTGTTTATCTATTTTATAATTTCCACTTTTACATGTTATTTAAATTAAGCTAATGGTTAATGCATTATAACACAAATTAAAAAAAATCCTTGGTACAACAGCCCGTCAATTGTCTTTTCAGCCGTGAGCCATGGGACTGTACATTACTATATTATGTTATATAAATTTAAAAGCACTGCGCATTTTATTTGCATTTCGGTTTTAAACCTTTTATAAATGTTTAATACCTTACTATACTGAATAATTTCTTCTGTAGAAGGCATGCGGTAATGCTCTATGGTCCTAGCTATGGTATGGGAATTCTTCGAGAGCAGGGGTGTCTTAGAGTCTAGTCAAACGAATTATAAGCTTTTGCTAGGATTTTCAAAGGATGCCCGTACATCCAATTCAAGCTGTAAAGAATTATCCACAAACATCGGAGTAAGCCTAGCTAATATTCTGATTCTGTTCTTATTCATCACACTAATAGATGATATAATTCAATTAATTCTTACGAAACAGAACCAAAGGTCCTTGGTAACTATCTTGGTAACTGGATGCTTCAGGCAATTACTAAATTGGCTGATAACCTTGTTCTGGTAGGAGAGTCAACTGAAACCCTCCAGAAACTAGTGGCCTCAAAATTAACGCCGCTAAAGTACGAACACTGGAATATCATTCAAAAAAGAGCAGCTAGAGCAGGTAAACAGCTTACAGTGGCTAGAGTGATGGTGAGTGCACATAAATGGTAAGTGGAAGAAAGAGCTGGAGGCAAGAATAGCGGCTCGAGGCAAACTCTTTCAAGCTGTGAAAGTTATCAGAGGGGTTATCACCTTTTTTTTTAGGCAGGAGAGGGTGGATAACGATTTGGTTTACCACGACACCGCAAGCTAGAGGACCACCAGACTAAGTAAGTAGGTACTGATCTTATGTCCAGCATTTAGCTGTTTCAGAAAAAATTAAATTATATAAACTATGGTTAAAGAAGAAAGACTGGCTTGGTGAAAGAGACTTGGAGTCTTTTATTACAATAATTGAAGAAATCATGTTACAGTCAACTATTTACCCTAACCAGGCAGAAAACTTATTTGGTACTCCTATAGTGGTTCAAAAGACATAATTTACAAGGTGAAATTTGAAAACTAAAGTTAAATAGGTAAAATTTGGAAAAAGCCAAGTTTGACGCAAAGTAATAAAATAAACTCTCCTTGTAAAAAGTTTGTTGGAGATAATAAAATAAAGAAAAACAGTTAAAACTTAAAGTTAACTCGTTCTTCTAGCACTCTTTCAGTAACTCGCGTATTTTTACTTTTAAATCCTCTTTCCCAACCCGTTGTTTTATACTGGACCAACAAGCGAAGGAAGAGAAGAAGGCAAGTATAGTTAGGGTAGAGAGCCCTTCCATAGATCCAGGATTCTAGCACCAGATTTAAAAGGGTTTTTTCTGGGTAGTATTTTTAAGCAGTTGGTTTCACACTTCATCGAGTCTCAGGCCTCTAAGTCTAAAGCTTCTCCAAAAGAAGGCCTTAATAGAAACACTTCTTACAAAGTTCAGCTTTGTTGTTGTGCCAGAGTTCTTTATGTTAGCAATGTTTAAATATAAATTAAAATGTATAATTATCGTTATGGCTAGCATACAATTTTTTTTTTTTAGAGTAAAATAAGAATTTTATTGGTAGTTAATAACTACTTCCTGTACTACTTAACAAAATTTAACTTTGTTTACTTGTCGCAGCAGAATGAAGCCCCACATTGAACTGATTTCAAGCTACAAAATGTTGTGTAATTTTACTGTCGTGTAATTAGGTAAAATGTTACTGAATATTTTTATGCTTAGGCAGCTAAATTTTTATTGTCATAATGTTGGCTATCATAGATAATATCATTATTTTTAGCTTATAACATTATATATTATAGTTTAATAAGTTATCTTTAATCCTCTACTTCTTTGGCCAAGTTTCAACAAGATGAAGGAGGCGTTAGTTATTGTCAAAATGAATTTTATGAATTTGTTGTAAACAGAGAATAGTCACATAATCAGCCACGAACATAAGATAATAAGTGGGAAAGAATGCTGAAGACTTTGAAATTCCGTCAAAAAATTCTGATCCGTTACGTGTACCTACGTCAAATGTCTAACATTAAACTATTGTAAATGTATGCTGTCGCAAAGACATGCTTAGTTGTGGATGATAATTAAGCATTTGTGGGAGNTCCAGCTGCGTTTCTTATTTATACTAATTACATTTATTCAATTGATATCTTGAATGGATATAGTAATTTGTTAGTAAAAAATAGGTTATGCATTATTAATTCGGAAGTTTTGTTTATTATAAATACGTGTTTTGCATTTTGTTGCTAATTCATTGCATACGTGGACCTATACAGCCCAAGTGTTGTAGATGAGTGTGTGTGAAATTTGAAAACACTTTGGTGAAGTGTTGATTTTTGAAAACACTTTTTGGTAAAAGTGTTGATTTTGGAGTTTTCGTATAGTGTAGTAGTAGTGGTGATTTCTGTCTAGGAATTTTCGCAATTTGGAGACATAAAAATTTCATTCTTCAGAATATTCAAAATGCGTCCGTTGCGTAGGAGCGTATTATTTATATAATAAATATTTTATATAATTAAATAAGAACAAAGTTTAATGTAATAGAAATGTCATCTCAGCATACTTTCAAAACATCAAAAACGTTTTTAATCCATGCATTCAATAATGAGAAGGGAGATTTTTAAATAAATGGGTAAGTGCAGAGACGAGAATAACATGCTTTGGTGTGAGTCTAAAATACCCTTTAATAGTAAAATGATTTATAGATCATATAAAAACATATATCCCAAGAGTTAAAACGGTAAAACAGTGCTTCCAACCCCGAAAAATGACAAATTGCTTATGAAATACCTGTTACTTATCCACTGTACTTTCAGAGAGATGGGGTGCAAAAAAACATTTTTCACTGCGCCCTGCTGTTACGACTAGAAATTTTGTCAGAAATAATTTCGATATAATTACCGGCTATAGTCCCCTAACTAGGCGGGGTTTTAGCCCTTGCAGTCCTTTAACTTGAACCACATAGGGCCATTAGTCTAGGGCACCCCTAAATTGTAAGTTTTAGGAGGGGATGTACTGTACACACTGGAACTAAATATAATGCAGTAACCGGTTGCCTTCCCTCAGCGGATAATAATTCAAATGGCACAAGTACATACTCCCCACCCCCTCCAGCGGAACCTCGCCTCATAGCATTCTAAACATAATTTACCAAAAACAATTGTTCACAATTACTTCACATGCTTTTGTGTGAACTATAACAGTAAGTGTAAGTCTAAAAACATTAAAATGAAATAGTTTATTAGCTGCTGGGGGTTCAAATTCGAAACAGAACACCAATTTATACAAGACAACCTTCAACTAAAAACAGAAAATAATAACATTAAAATAATCCATTAGTCTAGACCTTGCACATTTTATGAGCAACTTATTACTATGAAAATGTACATTTTTAATGTAGTTACATACAAAGTTTCCGACTTTACTGAAATAATATAATTACAGCTGCTGTCTAAGCCGTATAGCGTTAAACACACAATTCGGAAATGATTCCTACATACATTTTTTTTTTTTTTTTTGTTGATGGCCCCGTTTGTGATCCAAAATGACTATCCTAGGTTTAACTCCATCCCGGAGCTGTGGAAAAGGGAAGGGGGTACAATTTTACCCCTAAAAGGGGTGTTTGTGCGGTTTTTCACGTATATCTCCTCATTAGTTTAATCACTCATTAGTGAATAGTACTTATTACAAATTAAGTAACAATATTAACAAGCTAACAATACATAAATCAAGTCAGTACCAATTAAAGTAGACGAAAGTTGCTTGGGAAACTTTGTTGTTATAAAAAGTTGGTTTGTTGCTTCTGTTCAAAACAAACACTGAAGTGTCCATGAGAAATGTGTTCTAATTTTGAAAGTTAACAACCCTCAGAGATTCAATGAATAAATTTGCTTTACTGATTGTCATCACTGACAGTTGTAAAGTTGTACATGCATGAATGATTTTTGTCCGTCGTTAACATTTAGTGTAGATTTCACTCAGATGCTTGAATCATTCATTAAATTAACCGAAATGAAAGTTGAAAATGAAAGATAAAACAAAGAAAAGATAGAAAAACTGATAGATGACTGAGAAGATAGATAAACAGGGGACTCCTTTGTATCTAGGAGCCGAAAGTAGCCAATGAAGAGGAATTATCAGGATGTTTGATGACTAAAGCTAGCAAAATATTTTATCTATAAAAAAAAATTCTTGAGAAAGAAAAAACCATCTAAAATTGCCACAAGTAATTTAAATTGTATACCCATGCACTCTTACTAAAGGGTATAACTCATGGGTCTTCTTGCCAGACATACATGTGGTCAAACTGCTCGATTGTATGGAATGAGACGTTAATTGAAAATTCTTCACAGTAGGTTAATTCGATGTTAATAAATCTAAAGTTTCAAGTCCTTCTGATTGTTTGGATGATAATACGTTAATTATTAATAATGTATGTAGTTTATTACCATTTTTTAGGGTTTCGTTGGTAAAACCAAAAAAAAAAAAAAAAGAAACCCTTATAGTTTCGTTCCTGTGTCTGTCTGTCTGTATATCACTCTGTTCGGTTCCAATAACTTTTGAAGCAAAAGAGATAAAAGCGTGAAACTTACCAGTATTTAAGATCGTTTTGACGCGCACACAGTAAAAATATAGAGAACTAAAAATAATTAGCTGTTCAAATTTTAAATGGAGGATAATTCACATCGCGAGAAAAAAATATTTTTTTTAAAATGATGAGTGGGGTATCAAATAAAAGGTATTGAAGAGTAGATTACAAATTTAGGGGAGACTGGGGCACAGAGGACCTAATAAGGTTTGTGTTCAGATAACTTCAGCATTATTAAATAAAATTATGTTAAATAAGAAGTATTTATTAGAATAAACATTTCTCTAACTGTTCCCCGACTCACAGTTCTTAATTTTAATTATAAGTATTTTATTTTAATTTTTTCTGTAAAAAATCGATTGGTCCTCTGTGTCCCTGGTGCAGGGGCACATAGTACCACTTCCGTTTATTTAGAAAAACAAATTACATTCTATATATTTTTTTTAAAATTTTTATTTTTATTTGGCAGTAGCTACAAACAATATTTTTATCGCAATCTTCAGCCCCTGCGCAAGAACCATATGTCCATTCTTTACAAATTCAAATAACAGCATGGGGTGCATCGCATACCTTTACGGTCCTCTGTGCCCCAAGCCACATGTCATTAAAAAACATTTTATGACAAGATGCACGGCAGACTTAAACAAATTAAAACAATTTACATTATAAATATAAGACCTAAGTTTATCAGATACAGTAAATTTGTTTAAAAATTCTGTATCAAATTAATTTAACATTTAATTATATATAACGTAAATATTAGATCACTTTCCTTGAAAATTGAAAAAAGTGTATAGAAATGGATCAAACTTAGTTAACTCTGCCAGTGATTGCTCACGTCTGGAAACAAACTAACTCAAATAGATCATACAGATTTCCGGTTTGTAGCGCCACTATACAATTAAAAAACTTAGTGGACCTCTGTGCCCTGGAGGTCCTCTGTGCCCCGGTCTTCCCTATATACCACTTAGGGTTAGTGTTTAGTTTTCGGCGCCATTTTGTCAAAAAACATCGAAATTTTTCGTGTCCCCCCCCCC
>KZ651469.1:418209-441123 GCA_001010745.2 Gerris buenoi | reverse complement strand
TGGAAATTTCATCAAAAATATCATAAAAATAACTTCTCCCGGGCGGGGAATCGAACCCGGGCTCTCTCCATCCGCGTTTTAAGCTATTATCTCAGGAACTAGATTTTTCCCGGGAAAACGGCTTATATCATTAGATTCGTATTTAAATTGACTACATTTTAGAATTTTTTAATCAAAATCGTCGGAACCGTTTTTGAGAAATGATTTTTTTTTATGTTTTTTCAAGGTTTTTTTGGGAGGTAGCGCTCTCAAATTTGGAGTTAAAATTCATTCCTCGATTTCGCCTCGGGGTATGATTTTTCTGAACGTGTATGCCAAATTTCGTCAAAATCGGCCCAGTAGTTTAGGCCCCAGGTGTCTGCACAGACAGACGACAGACAGACGACAGACGACGGACAGACATTTTTTAAAAACAACTTTTTTGGACTCAGGGGACCTCAAAACGTGTAATTCCATCAAAATCTAAAAATCGAATTCTCGCACCATCACAATACTTTCTCTTTATATGAGAAAGTAAAAAATTAAACAATGAGAGACAGTGATATACATTTTGATTCATTGAATTAATAAATATGTAACCATAATATTTTTATTACAATATTATATATTTAAAAGCAGCTAGTGGTAACGACAGAAAAACAAAATAAAGAGTTAGAAATTATGGGGGTATATCTATGCGGGCGATAGAAATTTAAGAAAATATAGTATTTTATGTTTATAATGCTCACATAATTCCTATCATAAAAATAAATAATAACTAAGTTTAGATCTAAAATTCATCGAAGTAGAATACAAAGCAGGAGTGTCTACCTACTTTATCTTCGCCCCTCATCAGGTTAGCAGTAAAACTGAGAGATGCGTTTTCACACTTGAGTCTTCCTGCCTGGGAGCAGCCTTAGTTTAGAATGTTGAGGGGGTTTCTATGGCGAGGAGAGGGGAGTGTTAAAGGAGTTTCCATTGTTTAAAGTTTAGCCCGTCGAGTTTAAACTAAATTCGAGGGATATGTAATTGGAAGGAGAAAGGCAGAGCGTCCTCAAGCATCACACTCCTCGGTGAGGCAAGGCGAGATTATCCCCATGATGCCTGGAAGGTTTTCGCACCCACTACATTCGCCTCACTTCTCCTCGACCACCGAAACCTTCTCTTCCCTTAGATACTAGAAATTCTAATGTGGGAAAGGCAAAGTGGCCTCCTACAGTTGAAGTTGGGCTTCCTGATGAATATTGCATGGGGTTTTGGGCCCCGGGGTAGGATCCGCCTTAGTACAAGCTTTCCGTTGGATGCAAGGCCCACTTCTTATCACCAGGGTGAGCGAGGTATCACTGCAAACTCTCACCTAACTATGTGTATCTCAGATGAAATCTCTCAGACCTCAATCTTCTAACACTTTTATTTCATTTAAAATCACAAACCAAAGATTTCTAAATAAATTAAACTTTTTTTACACTAGGTTATAGAAATTGCCCCCTTATATCGATTATATCCATGACGATTGTGAGGATAAAGGATAAAACCATATTATGGTTATTATAGTTTTATAGTAGATGAGTATTATAAAATGAAATATTTACATATTTACATATTTATCATGTAAGATTAAATACAATACGTAATAATTGTACATATATGCACTATACATGCCGGTCCAAAAGTGCTCCCCCCCTTTTTAAATTTTTTAACTTTTTGAGACGAATTAATACAAGTTAAAGGAAATGTACCATGTAAAGGGTATGCATGGTAAATGCAAGTTTGTTTTCATGTTATCACGCACTAGAGTCAACAACTCTTATTGCCCCCAGGACACTTAACTTCTAAATTTAAAATTGGAGTGTATATTTTTGATGACAGATTTGGATTCAATGACAGAAAGTAATGAAATTTTACTTTAAACTTTATCTTAACTTTTTTATCTATCTCCAACATTTTCCCCTCTATAGGGAGGTAAAGATCGAAAAATACGCTACACGAAAATTGTAAAAAAAAAAAACAAATTCTCTACCGTTGTTAAATCTAAACGGTTTGAGATGAATTAATGAAATTTGGAGGATCGGTACCATGTAAAGGGAAGTCTGTACTCTTCAACTCGAGAACTAGGGGCAACCCTCCTCTCGGCCTCCAGGCTACCTAACTTAAAAATAAATGTCCCCCAAATTTCATTAATTTATCTCTAACTGTTTAGGTTTTACAACAATACACTTTTCATTATTTTTACTATTTTCGGCTGAGTTATTTTTCTATCTTCCCCTTCGCAAAATATTGGAGGTTGTAAATATTTAAATTTTAAATTTTGCTATAGATTCCAAATATACAGGTACAGTTCCCTAAAGTTCCATTAATTTATCTCAAACCGTTCAAAATTTAAGAGGGGGGAGGACTTTTGGACCTCTCTGAATAATAATCCAGGCGCAACAGCCTACGCGATGCTTGGGGCTAACCAACAACTTTTAACAACTAATATAGAAAACTTAACTCCTAAACTATATTGATAAAATAAATAAAAACAAAATTACCATGGTTTATTTTTTATTTATTTTTTTTTTTTTCATTGCTAGATATGTTAAGTTGGTATCTGCTCTTTTTTCAAAGACCATATACAGTGTGGCTTAAAGAAAGGAGTTATGGGGGAAGTCAAACTATCATAAGAAAAAGTAATAACAAGGGGAAATATTATACCAATGCTAATCTTCGGTTGAGTTCAGTACATAATAAATACCAGTAAAAAACACATACTTCTTAAAAGTGGATTACATAAATGATACTAATAATCTATTAATTAGTTTTACGAAATTTTCAGTTCAAGACAAAAGAAAAAAATGTTAAGTTTGTTTCAAAAGCAAGAACATAATCTATATTTCCTAGAGAGTAAAAATATCCAGTAAAATACTTAAAAACCAAAACAATCTTGAGTTGAGTTTTAATTTTTTATGACTTTGGTCTTTTTAATGGAAAATGAGGAACAAAAATAGATAAGAGTAATTAGTGAACAGCATGCAAAAACAAAGAAAAAAAGAATTCGAAATCACCAGATGGTAAAATAGATTTGAGCCGGAAACCAGCTGTAAATACCATATTTATTTATGTATTTATTCATGCGAATTGAACAATGCGTAGGCTTTAAAACTAAAAATTCGTAATGCACAGCTGATGATTTGACGCTACTTACATCTTACTGAGACGTAATCTTCACCGGTCACTAAAGCTTACGTTACAATAAAATGTATCTTAAACTAAAAATATTCTGAACTACACATTCAAATTTGACTACCTACTACTTGTGTTCGCATTGTTAATTTGGTAAATAAGCGATTGCACACCCACCAATTTCTAATTGTCTGATTGATTTCAGTTGTTTTTGATTTTTTATTAAATTACTTTAAATAAATTTACGGCGGGCCAACAGGAAATTTAAATGCTATAATATATATGGCATAGCCATAACCCTTTAAAATGGACGCACAAACACATAAATATTAAAAAATACATAAAAAGTTTTTTATCAAAAAATAAATTGTTTAGTTAAACACGCTCAACTTTAGGCCCCTTTCACACGGCGCGGGTCCGGCCCGCAGCTAGATGCGGACGCGGGCCCGGATTAAGTATGATCTTAGTAAAACCATAGATCCTTTCACACGGCGCGGATGCGGGTCCGGACCCGCGTCCGGGCGAAATGCTCGTCCGGGCCCATAGCTACGTCCGGGCCCGCGTCCGCAGTTGTCATTACTGGACATTGATCTCTATGTAGGTTTTCACACGGTGCGGACCCGCACCCGCACTTGTTACCTACCGGTCATTGATCTTTTTGTTGATTTCATTGTTGTTTTCACACCTATTTAGATGCGGGTCCGGGCCCGCGCCCGCACCGTGTGAAAAAAAACTGCGGGCCCGCGCCCGCGTGTTAGATGCGGGTCCGGGCCCGCGTCCGCACCGTGTGAAAGAGGCCTTAAAACTAAAAAAGCGCTGCATCCTACGTTGAGAAAATCTTTTTTATAAAATGAACAGTGCTGTTGAATCTGTAAATTGAAAAAAATAAATATAGCAGCAGAGAGAATGATTCTTATTAGTCTAAAGAACTGAAGGTAAAAAAAAATCTAGTACATACATCAAATGAACAAAACTAGTATTTTTTTAGTAATATGTTTTTTCATGTATGCAGGAAATTATCCTTCAATAAATTAAGATTCACTGTTTTCCTTTTTTTATATTGTGAGTAAAATCAGCCAATGGATTTAAAGTTAACGTCTTCGTGATCTGAATTTTCCTCAAATAACACGAAAGCTTGGATGTTAAACAGTTTGTAACACGTCTTTGTCACGAGCCAAGTCAAGTATAAAAATAAAGGGTTATTTGTCAGCGTACTTTGTAGACTAAGTAGGTTGAAGTAAGTAAAGTGGTTGACAAGTCTACAAGGCCAAATCTGGTGTTGCTGTGCACTATCTAGAAGGGATACGTGACCGTACATTAATGACAGACATGTTGAGCAGATCCGGCCGTCTAGACGCTGTCTCGGGCTTTCTCACATGTCTACAAAGCATGCCTCAAGCTAACCATGTAAAAACCTTCGGATTTTCCTAACAGAGCCTTCAGCTTAATCTACTAACTATTAAGTATGACCTAAATCAGTAGATTATCATGTTTAAATTAAAATAAAAGATATACTATACTGAAAAACAAAAAAAAAAAAAAAAAAAAAAAATCTCAAAAGTTACAACTAATTCTCATTTGGTCTAAACATATAACACCAAATGGTTATTTTTTTTTTTTTAAATATAACTCACCTAAACCAAGTTTGTAAACGACATATTTGGTGAGGTTGGATCTCAGAGGGGTGAGATATGTGCCAAACTTTCGCAGTAAAGTGACCTGTAATAAACTAATACCTTTGTCCATCAACATTTTTGAGGTGCAAGGTTTGAATCTGTAAATTTCCATTTATACTTGTCAGATAGTAAATGAATTGTGTTGCGTCGAGAAACAGCATAGAGAATAAGAAGAGAAACTCTTAAAGAACAAAACAATTTAATTTAAATAAAAAATAATAATTAAAAAAAAAAAAAAAGTTAGCTAAAAAAGGTAAGAAGCTAATATACACAAATCAGTTACGACCACTTATATAAATGTTTGGTAAAGAAAAGAGGGAATATAGTCAGATTAACAATACCTCAGATATCATTCTCTCAAAGGGAACTTTGTTTTATAACTAAGTTGAACAATTTTGGTTAAAAGTTTCCTCGATCCTGACTTCAATATGACAGCATTAATTAAACTTTGACTTGGAGTTTGAGGACGCTGTCCTCTCACTAACCGGCTTAATCACTAACATCCTGTAAAGTCTAGCACCTAAATTAAACACAATTTCTACTAGACAACCATTTTGAAACTATCCCGACTTAATTAAATATAAAAAACATCTATCCTATTATACAACTCGCACTAATCTTTCTCATATCTAGTGTTATCCATTTGTTAGTTGTTTTGGGTTTTGACCCTATAAATAATACTTCTTGGGCGAGGAACTGAACCCAATCTTTTGCCCTTTGCCATACGAGCTATTTTATTTAGCACCTTCAAATTTAATGATGTGGTGTGATTTTTCTGAACTTGTATGCCACATGTCATTGAAATTGACCCAGTACTTTACGCTACACGCTTCTGCACAAACAAAATACATTTTTTAAATCCATTTTTGAATTGAGGGAATAATCATTTAGAATAATTTTTATAGGGTATTGTAACAAAACAGAATATTTCTGAAATGCATGAGTACCGTTTTTGCAGCTATCTCCTGACATTTGAAAATTACAAACCGTGTATTTTGTTTAATTTTTCCCTGTATTAGATAAAAATTCAAATTTTTAAGAAAGTATAAACATTTTAACTATAAAAGGTAAAAAATGTTATTTCAAGTTTCCATTACACTGTCTTCTCTAGGTTTCTAACAATACCCTTTAGTTATGTAGTGAGCATTGCAGTATAATTTTATTTAAATTCTTACACTTAATATATGGCAATTGACAGACAGACAAAAAGGGTATTTTCGGGGACAACCCTGCTAACAATGGACAGACACTCCATAATAGAATTAAAAATAAAAATGTATCAAGAGAGTATCATAAGAAAACATAAACACCTTGCTTGTTTCACTAGGCATCGCGTGGCTCTTTCGTAATAAAATAAATATCAAATATTAAGAAAATGGTTAATCATCATGAGTTGATAGTTAAAGAGGATGACTGTAATAGAGAGACGTGTTAAGAGGTAACAGGACTACACCTGCCCTCAAGTCCCGGACTACTTCATTTTTAAATAAAATATTGTAAACTGTATTACTTTATTACAAAAAAAACTTCTGCTTTTAGATTATTCAAGAGAAGTTTTATTAAAATCGATTCTTTAGAACGTCAGATATAGGTGAGAACGCTGTTTTCTCTAATTTAAACTTTAGGTCCACTTCACTTTTACTTTAGCACCCCCCTATATTCCTGTGTGTTAATATTTATGTAGACAAAGGAACATAAATTATACAGAGTAGCATAATATATTCCTTAGTCAAAATTACTTAAGACGAAGGGAAATTTATTCTAATATACTTTGGGACAAAGGAATATCACACTTGTTTATACAATTGTGATCATATCCCTGTATATATCCCTGTATTTATAAACAATAAAACTGCCCCAGAAGTCTCAATGTCTAGGGGAAACAAACACACAAACCTTTGAGAATTTTGTAGGGCGGACTATTGTTTAGAACCAAGGGTAAAAAGTAAACAAGTGCCTTAATGATCTTTATCACATCATAGTGATGAAGGCTCCTTAAGAGGTGATTAGACAACCCGTTTACCTGGTCTTGGTCCCACTCCGAGTTTCCCTAGCACCGGTCTCTTCACCACTTGACAGGGCGTTGCATTTTCACGTCACGGCAGGTTCCATTCAGCAAGTAAACCCCCACCTTTTCACTGGCATTTTCTTACGGAGACAGGATAATCAGGTCAGTCGAAGAGAATTACACTATCCAAGTGGTAGGGGCCTTGTTTCAACATCGGGAGACCAGGTCGGGTCGCAAAATCATAACTTATGCTTATATGAAACCGCATTCTCGTTTGTTAAAAAAGAGAATGGTTATAAAAAGACAATCGACAAAATTGTAAGATCATTTCACTTTAAAACTATTTTTAAATTCTGGAAATTGATGATTGCTAGATTAACTGTCTTGGACTTGTAGATAAAAATGGTGTAGATATAAACGAATTAAATTAGTGACCAAAATTAGTTCTTATTTGGATAAGAAACCCCGAATTGCTTTAAGTAGAGTCTAAATTGATTTTTTTTTCATCTTATTATATTTTCACAGAAATAAATTCAATAATAAAAGACAATGAACACATTTCTTGTTAAGTTAACATTTTTAATTTAAAATCTCATCAGTGTTAAAGGATCAAGATTATTCGGAATTTAGGAAGCATTCTAAATTCTCTTTGGAGAACTACTACAACAAAAACAGCCCCTGAACACAAAAACGAAATTACTTAGTTTTTTTTTAAAAAAAAAACAACAACAAAAAACAAGAGTTTCAAAATGGAATTAGACAGGAAGCACGTTCTCTCCGAGGGTATAACTCGTCTCAACACCTTAATCCAGGTTTTCCTTAATAACTCGGCAAACGGACTGGAAACAAAAATATGACAAACTCGTTTTCTCCGCTATATTTTAACACGTTTTTTCCACCCAAAAACCTGAAAAGGAAAAAAAAAAAAAAATCGGTAAGAAAAAAAAATCCTCTACTTAGTCAGCTACAATTCTTCATTTCCCAGAAGGACCGGGCTTGAAAAAAAAGGACGCCTTGTTTTATTTCCCACGAGATCATTGGAGTCGGGAGCAGAATTTTTGTTAATTTTCGCATCCTGACCCGTTTCTTTCCCTCCTTTACCGCAATCTCACACTTTCATTCATAATAGGATAAAACGGCATAACGGAATTGCAAAATAAACAACGATGGAACACCAAAAACACGTATTTGATTCTGAATATTTTTAACTAAGGTTTAGGATTTAATTTATAATTTTAAGATTAGTACAAGCATGGTTTGTGGGTGTGTGTAGTGTGTATGTTCTTTATAGGTTCTTTCATTCATTTAAATATTAACCAATTTTAGCACACACATTTGTCATTCCCTGTTCTGGTTCTTATTTATTCTTATTATTAATTATTCTTTCTCAGTTCTTGGGTAAGCTCGGAAGCAATAAAATAAATAAATAAATTATAAAATACTTATTCCGAAATTATCCAATATACCCTTCCGCAAATGTAATTCAAAAGCTCCAATCCTTTACAAAATATCAAAAAAATTATGAAAGGCACAAATTATTCCCACTCAAAATAACATTATGGCTGCGGCCCACACCACACATGGTCCATAGTATTGTCAATATACAAAAGTATTGTCAATACTATTGACCGTGTGCGGAGTTGGTATTGATATATATATATATATATAAAAAGTATTGATAAAAATTTGTTATTGCATTGCATATTGACAATAGTATTTTCAATAATATTAGTGACATTAATATTGATCTTTGCTAAGGGCTTTAACCAACAGGTGTTCGACAGGTAAGTTAAATTAATTTAGAACATCTGGAAACGATGACCGGGTCTCAGATTTCTTTCATTTTAATTCACAAATCCCTACTTATCTATAACCTTAGGTAATTACCATAGACGTCTGTTTGTTTACGCGAAAAATTCTTAAGTTTATATTAAGTAACTGTTTCATAATTTTGTTCTTTTCAAAAAGAAATTATTAAAAAATCAAGTACCATTTTGCAATGAAATAAGTGATTTTAAAACTGCACGAGCTAAATACTAAATACTTTAGTGATGCTGCTACACACAGACATAGACATACATGTATAATTCTGACAGAAAAAATGAAGTGTTTTTATCATGAAATCGTTTACGGTTTAGAGGTAGCAGTCAGAGCCTGCACGAGAATTTCCATTTGTAAAATCCGTTCTCCCTTTTTCCAACTCCCTTCTCTCCTTCAATATCTAAAATTAAACCTCGTCAAAAATTCAAAAGCGGTCATTGGAGAAACACTCTGTTAAAGCTCTTCTCAGCCGAGAGGTAAAAAGAAACGACGGAGCCGATATTATGACGGTTAGACAGACAGACAGGCGGGAAATCGATATCAGGCCACGTGGAACTAAGTTCCTACCCTTTACTCAGCGGAGTATCCGGAATAAATTATGATAGAGAATCCCTCGCCCACACCCCTAAATATATAAATATTATATTGTATTTTTCCTACACATTTATGAAAGCTAGGCTTATATAATATCTAACATACTTGTGACAGTGTTATTCAAATAAACCGACATACAAATTTAAGTTTTGATTACTAAGTAATTACTAATTAAGATTTTTCTAGCAATTATGTATCGATTATTATTATTTTTTTTTTTTTTTTAAATCGAATTTGGTAGGTCGAAGAAAAACAAATAGAAGCAAACAATTGAAACTTACGAGAATAAGGGTCAGCAATATGCCGTCATTTAACGTATGACCCTAATTCAATTTTTTTTTTTTTTTTAGCGACTCCTAATCGGTCTAAAAAGATACACATATTTATGTTATTAGAAAGCCCTAAAAAAGTGGGTTATATTGACCCTCACTCCAGTTTGAGGTAGTATTGGATGTAAGAAGGCCCAATGTAACAAGTAAATACTCAAAACACCCTGAATCCACAATGGTTTGTTTTATACAAGCTATTATTTAAGTTTTGTAAACGTGATAATTATAAAAACAAAAAGCCAAAACTCCCATATAAAAGTTAATTTACTTCGGAAACTTTTAATAGAAAGTCCCTAAATCCATTTTTTTCTATAAAACAGTTAAAAATCAATTATATTAACGTTAACACGAAGATTTTTACATTAAAACAATAACATATACACAATAAAAGCCTTTAAAAGTTTCAAAACTTTGATGCAGGTGAAAACATTTGTATTCCTTATTTCCTGTAAAATTTTGTTCTTTGGAGATAAGGCTTTCTATCTTATGGGGGCAGCAATGGGCTAAATATGACCTACAATTTAGCAAATACAAATACAAAAAAAAAAATCAAATTTAGCAAATACAAATATCATAAAAATCAAACGAACAGTTTTTAAGATATTATGTAGGTTCGCAATAATGTCAGACAGCCTCACATAGTACTGAAAATTTTTCCTGATACGTAACTCAGATCACTCTTCGGAAGAATCACCATGCTTTAGTTACTTTTGGTAAGGTCGTAAGCAAAGAGAGGGGGGGGGGGGGGGGGGTAAATAAATTAGACAATTATAAGTCGCAAAAGCTAAACGTCATTAAAGTATGTGAAAGGCAGTAAGGAGGCTCTTTGCCAAACTAATTGACAGGCTATTTTTATATTTCTATAAATAAAGGAGGATGCTATGTTCCGTCACCTTCCTGCAATATTGTAAGACATTAATTTATTTTTAATGCTTGATTTGATATAATAGACAGTTCGATCAATTTATAACCAAATCATACATCCATTTTACATAATACACTTATGCACATTACATTAATAATTTACCTCTTGGTAAATCGGTCTAAACTGTGAAATTGATTTGATATAAATTAATAAATACACTCTATTCTACCAAGGAGTAAAGCGAAGTTCTAGCTAGAGAGAGTCCAAAGTTCAAGTTATACCCTGTAGTAATAATAGTAAGTTTGTTGTGGGAGAAGTTATTTGGTGTTACAAAGTTGCGGGGGTCACCTGTCTGTCTCGACTTGTGACAAGTTGAAAGGCTTAAAATGCTTAGCTTAGACTCGGTACGACTTACTCGACAAAACACAAACCACAGCCCGAGTCGCTGCTTCCACTATCTTACTAATGAGCTAACTTGGCTTCTCTAACTAATTTATCAGTGCTTTCATAACTTCCTCCATCCCTGCATCAATTATTCTCCCGCCTTCTTTGAGACCGGACACAAAATTACACCTCTATAATTATTGTACTTTGAACTGTTGCCCTCTCTCCTCTCTCAGTTTATCCAATCTAAAGCACCAGTCATGTTATGAGGAACAAATACACGTATGATTGTTAAATTACTCAGATTCTTGTTAATATATTTCCTTTACATCAAAGGCTCTTACTACCTATATAGGGCATTGTTGCCTGAGTTATAATAAGAAAAGTAAGTCTGGTTGCATAAAGAATACCCCTGGAGTGATCGATTATAATAATAATATTTTACCTGATACCGAAGGTAACGGAAGCTATGTGATCGTTCTGAAGAACGAAAAAATTTTAGGTCTCCGATTTCAAAAATTCCAAGACAGAAATCCGTTTTAGACATCAGGGAACATTTTTGGTTCCGTGTCTGTCTGTCGGTCTGTCACAAAATTTGCGAACCACTATATCTTAAAAACTACACGTCCAATTTTAATGAAATTTGGGTGGTAGGTCATACTTAGCCCATTGTTGGTCCCATATAAGTTTCAACCTTCTGCGCTTATTTGTTTATCTTCCACATGCACACAAACATACATTTATTTTCAGCCATATCTTTAAAAGTAATCATCTGATTTTTATGAAATTTTTATGGTTTGTCGAAAGTAGCCTGCAGATAGCACCTGCCTAATTTCAACCTTCTGCGCACTTCAAATCGTACTAAATTAATATGTCTTATACTACAAAGCCGCATGGCTCACTGACTCACTGACTGACATTAATGTTTACCCACTTCCAGAAGAGCTAGAGACTTGCGGTTTGCGCCATTCGACGCGCAACGTCCACATTGTGAACCAAAATAATTATAAAAAGTTCACTTTTCCCCCTCCTTCCACCCTTAAAAAAATAAAAATGGCCGACTTGATTTTTAAGCTGGTTTGAGGGCTTATTGCAGCTAAACGGTAAGTCGTACTAGAAAATGGATAACACAAGTGGTAACTGATTTTAAAAGATCTACAACTTTAGTCCTATGAGTTTTTGTCGAATCATCATCGGTTGTACCTTAGATGGTGATAATTTTGTTATTTTTTGGTTTTATTTTTTTCCATTTTTGTCTTTGAATGGCCATAGATTCTATAATAGTTGACCGATTTTATTTCTGATTGCGGCGGTTGAATCTCACACTAATGCTCTTTAAATTGAGTATATTTTATTTCATTAGTTCATCCTACTTGCTGAGAACATGAGAGTAAACTTTTTCCCGTGCGCCGTGTCACGTGACCACTTTTTTTGGTTTTTAATATTGTGTCGTATATCATTTTAAAGGCCTTGATATGTACATTAAAGCTATTTTATTTGTTGATTTTTTAAAAATGTTGTGCATGTACTTTTGTACCGATTTATAATTTTGTTGTAGGTTAAAGGGTTTAAATACTTTTTTGATACTAGGTTTTTTTTTTTATATGTATTTATTAGTTAAATGAATGCCCTTTTGTATTGTTTGTTTTTTAAAAATATAATTTTGGTACCTTTAGAGTACAGGGGTACAAATGTTAAAGTTAATCTTTTATAGTGTGATGTATATCGTTAAAAAGCTCTTGCATCGTAGATTAATTTTTGTTATATTCTTTTTTGTGTTATTTTTAGTTTTGAGGGAGGGGGGGGGGGTAAAATAAAAAAACCTGTTTATACAGAGGTTTATACGATTTGGTTGCAGTTTTATATTTGTTTATTAAATAAATTATAGATGCGCTAACTTTTGGTGCTTGTTGGAGGGTTTGTTTCTTCAACAAATGTTTAAATTTCTGCGACTTGATTAAATATTTACTGGAACAGTGCCGCGCGGTTTTAACTTTTTGATATTTATGGTATTTTTCATAATTTGGTTTTTTCTTTGCGAGGAAGCTATGTGCCACATTAATTGGCACAGTATTTTTATAATTTTTACAGAAATAAATATTTCGTAGCTTATTGTAATTAAATATAAATAAGTGCAATTTATCAGCAAATATCCACAGAAATATTAAGCATATTATAGCAACCATTTTAATTAACTATCATAAAACCCTAAAAAGGCCTACTACACTCCGCTTTCTCAAGAATAGGGTACAATTTGTAAAAGAATCTGTTAAAAGTTAGAATGATCAAATCAAACGTACATGCGTAAAAGGACACAAAGAAAAATAATCAATATGGCTCAAAACTCTATGTAAGAAATATTCGACTTCTACGTATGGTCATGGTCATATGAATATAATACAAATTGATCTCACTGGGAATCAAACGTTTGGTTGTTTGGCCTGTTTTGGTCCTATTTGGGTCACATTTATTCTCATTTAATATTCAATGTATGCAGAATCATCTTTGGGCCACTTTTGACAATCCAAATATTTAATGCCTGAAAGCAGGAAGTGTAGATAATTCTTTTTTTTTTTGCTCGTTTTGAAGTCTTTCACTACTTTTATTCATAAAACAGTAATATTAGTAAGGACAATCCATAATAATTCTCAATGCATCTGAGGTAAGCGAGGAGTTTGTATCATAAAGTTTAGTTGGAAATGTTTATTTCCTCTTGTCGGTTTGGAGAGCCCTATCTAGTAGTTTTGGGGGTGTTGTTTATCTCCTATTTATCAGAAGAGGGTCGTTGTCCTGCAGGATGTCGTTTGTCCCTGTGCAGGATTTTGTCCACCTGGGCCTGATGGTGATATGGAGGCAGCGAGGTCACTAAAGCACAACGGTGTTCATAAGTCAACTCAAGCCACACACAGGGCCAAGATAGAGTGCTTCTGATCCTGACAACACTAGTTTGGGACATTGTTTTATAGAATAGGGGTGCTTGTCTGCCCTACCACTTCACGTAATCCATCCGCTCTCTAATACAGAAACTCTCTTATCTATAATATGCATCCTAAACCACCCCCGTGCACTTTATGTCTGAGACAATATAGCACACTTCTAACAACTAACAATTATAGAACCTACTCTCAAGCGGTGGGGCTGAAAATCAAAACCGTTTTATGCACCAATAACCATAAAACCCACTAGCTCGGTTGATAACCAAACTGGAAATTTCTATAGTCTGGTAACACGGAACATAGCAGTATGTTGCATCTGCAACCACTTTTATCTTTCATGCGTAATACTAGATTCTAAAATTATTTATGTTTAAATGTTAAGCCAAAATAGTTTCTAAGAACAATTTTCACGAGAGTTATAAACACGCCGGTGGCAAAAACGCAACGAGTGGATGATCACAGCTGTTTCTGAAAGCTCCAGTTTATCTTATTATTTCGAAAATCGTCAACAATTGAAAATATAGCCAAATAAATAAAGTTTAATGCAGAGGAATTAGTGATGCCATAATATATCATGACTCAAAAAAATACACATAATCCTACTATTCATTAATCATTCAGATAATTATTGTATAGATAAGCCAGGATAAAGATGTTAAATATTTTAATATCTTAATACTTTCTTAAAGTAATGACGATTTTTCACCAATCCAAACTGATTTAACTATCAATCCAGACTTTTTATATACTGTCAAAAATCTAGATCACACATTACACACTTTTATTATCTTTACCTGCAAAATTATAAATATATATTAAATAATACACTTGGGACAACATAGGAGAATTATTGACAACATTGCTGATAATTTGAAAAACACAAAAGATAGGAGGAAGATATTTTGGATCCTGGGCCTGGATAGGATACAAAAGGGTAGTCTAGAATGTGTAGAAGGAAGAGGATCGAGACAAGAATTAGGTAGCATCTATAGTAGGCTGGTGAGAACAGAATAGAAAACAAGGGATAGAAAATTAGACAAGAAAACTACTGTGTGTGAAACAATTCAGGAATTGACGTGAAACAAACGGTAGCATTACCTATCGCAGTGGTTCCCAACCTGTGGGTCGCGACCCCCAAGGGGGTCGCGCAGGTTTTTTGGGGGGGTCGCTAACTTAAACAGAAAAAAATTGCTATAATGCAATTTTTGTTATACAACGGTTGAATCATTATATTTATTCATTAATATATTAACAAAAAAAAATTAAATAAGCGAAGGTTCGATAAGAGTTTGTACAGATGGTGCGCCATATATGCTTAGGTCAAAATCAGACTTTCAGACAAAAGTAAAAGAACTAGCCCCTAAAGCAAAAGGAATCCACTGAATGATTCACCGGTATGCCCTTGCCGCCAAGACTCTTCCAACTCCACTACAAGATGTACTTAATTTTTTGATAAAAATCGTAAATTACATCAAATCTGGAGCTCTTAATACCCGTCTGTTCAAAGAACTATGCAAAGACATGGATTCTGATCACGATGTTCTTCTTTTCTATCCTGCCGTACGTTGGTTGTCGAAAGGAAATGTTGTAAATCGTGTATTTGAATGAAAGATCAAATCAAAATGTTCCTGGAAATACAAGGGAAACATGATCTATTGGTATATTTTAACGACCAAGCTTGGTTGGAAAGAGTGGCATATCTAGCAGATATATTAGAATGGCAAAGTATGCTTAACCTGAAACTTCAAGGAAATGAAACTAATATTATCACATTTCACGATAGTCAGATAGTCTTAGGGCAGTTTTATCCAAGCTTCACAACTGGCGAAGAAAAATAAATCTAGGAAAAATTGCCATGTTTGAGAAACTCTGCAGTGCAATTGATGAATCTGAAGATGAAGGTGAAATAAATGAAAATTTGAAAGAAGAGATTACTGAACATCTCGAATCCCTTGAAATCGAACTCCAACATTACTTCCCTGAGCTGGAAGAAGGTGAAGAAACATTAACACGAAATCCATTCTCTGTTTCCATTGATGTATCCAACATTCCTGATGAGATACAAAATGAACTTTTGGATTTGCGAAATGATTCCTCGGCACGTAACTTTTTTAACGAAAATTCGCTCACACAATTCTGGTGTGGTATGGATCATTCATACCCAAAAGTAGCGATGCTAGCATTTCGAGTTTTAGTGCCATTTGTGTCTACATATATATCTGCGAGAGTGGATTTTCAAGTCTTCTTAGTTTAAAAACAAAAGAAATAAATAAATTAAATGTTGAGAATGATATGAGGTTAGCGTTAACAAAAACTCACTCACGAATTTAAAGGCTGGTAAATAACATGCAATATCAACCATCGTATTAAATTAATTATTTGACATTATTTTTTTTATACATTTATAAACATTTAAAATACAATTATACAAAAAAACTATTTTCGTTCTTTTTTTTAAATTTTAATTACATTATTAAAAATGCCTTTTTAAATTAGCGGGGGGGGGGGTCACTTGGCTTTTATAAAAAGGGGTCACCAAACGAAAAAGGTTGGGAACCACTGACCTATTGTATGCGAAGATGTTAGTGAAAACAGGATGGAAAATAGAGGATAGAAAATAAGGTGAAAAAGCAGTAGCGTGTGAGAAATTGACGTGAAACAACCGCCTCAAAGATCAACTGAGAGATGGTCGAGTTAGCTCTAGACATTACTAGTAAACTTTGTATTTACACACTCAATCTTTTCCCATCAATTTTATGCGCTTAAACCTATTTATTTTACAACTTGTTCTCTATTATTCCTTTTGTAATTTCTTTCAAAAATTAAATTGTAATATAAATAAACATGAAAAAATAAATAAAAACTACGTGTGGTGTCGCGGGACACCCGCTAGGAATGAAGTTCCTTACGCTTTTTATTAAATATAAATGATAAAATCACAAACCTACAGTCTGTGCCAAACGAGAGTTAATGCGTTGACAGCGTGGGAAATCGAGTGACACACAGATTGCCAACCCCTGAGGGAAAAAATAAATCCACTACATTCAACTTCTTATATGGTTATCCAGAGGGCAAATCATGAGCTCTCTGACTCCCCACCCCATTTGCTAGTTTTTCCCGCGCTGTCAACGCACTAACTCTCGTTTGGCACAGACTGTAAGTATATGTTGGTAACTATTTATACATGACGGAGTCAGAAAACAGACAAAATTTAAAGTAACTGTTTGTACTTAGCGGATTTAAGGCATAATTAATATAAAATTTTTATTTTTATCATTGAAGTAAGTGTCTTGCAATAAATATGTATTGAATAGAATATAGAGAAAAAATTTAATCATACTGAGTTTATAGTTAAAGAGTATGGTTGTAGTAGGTAGGAATACCCGGCCTACTAATTTAAAATATTATAAAATATATCTCTTCCCTACTCAAAAATGTCTGCTTGAATCAGGTTGAAATTTTACATGCCAGTTTATATTTTACTTTAAACGATGTGTAAGAAGTTTTATTAAAATCGTTACGTTAGAACGTAAGATATCGGTAAAAACAATGGTTTCTTTATTTTAAATGATTAGGTTCGCTTAAATAAATTTTGCTATCTTTATCACTTCATAGAAGTGTCGGTGTTCATTTTTGAGCTGTGCGAAGCGAAGCTCTTATACTACACTTTGCATTTGTTGGGACGCATACTCCTCCTGAACGGCTGAACCGATAATAATATCGATAATATAAATCTGAAATGTTCCAAATTGGTAAGCCGGGGTACGGGGTACTGAAGTAAATTAGAAAAAAGGGAAGGAAAATGCTTTTTTATTAAAAATTATAAATATTACAATTTTTTATCTGATTTCAGCTGTTTATAAATAAAAATTATTATTGTTTAAGACTAAAATGCACGCTCAATATTGCAAGCAGACAACTGCATTGCAACCCTAGTAATAAAAGTATTGCGAGCGAAAGCTTGGGCGGATAACATTGTCCAACGAACTCATCCTGGGCATTGGTAAAATGAAAATGTGGACCAATTTTCGAATAACTCGGTCATCTTTTACTCAAGTTATCGTCATCGGTCGATTTCCTGATGGTTGGTTTGTGACGGTCGATTTTTTCGAATTCATTCCCGGGCTCCACAAGTGAACTTAGCTCTAAAAATCTAACTGCACTATTTTTGAAAAAAGAAAAAAACATATATTTAGACCGGGTACACATTGTGACGCATGCGTCGACGCAACGCAACTGACAGGGCAGCACCGATTTTTTCAAACACTGAAATGTACAAGACAGCGCGAATTGAGACGCCAGATTCACTAGTGTCACCGCACCGGGTACTTTCCATCTCAAATCACGTTTTTTTTTTTTTTACTTCTGCGGTTAATAAAACTGAGCTATCCTGCCCTGCGTCTCAATGCAATGCTTGCCCGGGTAAAATCTAAATAATAAATAAATAAAATCATAAAATATATTTCAGTGATATTTCTCAGAATTTATTTTTATTTTTTATTTATATTATTATTATAAAATAGACCTAAAATAATAAATTTCATAAATATAGAAATGTGAGTACTAAATCCACAGAGTGAATCAAGTTTTAGTTCAAAGAAGTGGAACTTATTGAGAAATGTTTGAGAGCTTTAGTTTAGTTAAACTAAAGCTTAAAGTTTTAGTTAAAGTAATTAGTTATCAAATCACAATATTTTATATTTAATTGATTTCCCAATCCGAAAATATACATTTAACTCGAGCTTTATTACATATGATTATTTTTAAATGACCTTGAAATTATAAACTCACTTAGTTCTTCAACTTTAAAAATATTTCTAAAATTTTATAACATGTTTACTATATCTTGGTGGTATTACTTGAGGCACCAGACAAGGATATAACCCCAAGCGTTCGACAATCTCCTACAGTTCACGTTGTTTCTATCATCAGTCATCAGTATAAGAACTCTAGCATAAGAGGCGAAACGTTGGAAATATCAACCACTATGACGCGGTCGCCACCGGAAGATCTAGATTTCCGTGTTTACTATACTTTGTTTTAGTATCTATCTATATTATTAAAAAAGTTTTGTAAACAAACAAGTTCAGTGAGAGTGAAATATAATTAACTGTTTGTAACAGTGCGATATAGATAAGGGGGGTTAGGGGGAGGTTCTCGGGGGGAGAAAGGGGAGGTTCTCATAGTAAATAGACGCGTTGAGCGGAATGACTCAGGGAACTGTCATTCCCGAGTCAATAAACAAAATACGGGACGGTGTAATAAAGAAAGCGCATTGTTTGTTTACATGCCTTAATCAAAAAGTTACAGCTTTCAATACACAACAAATCAAAAATATAATGTTAATAAAATTGTCGGCTACTATTTTGATAAGTTATTGAATCTATTTAAAGATTAACAAATCAACACACAAACCTTTACTTTTATCAGTAGTAAATCATAAATATTATCTTAATAATTATAACGTTTAGTTTTGATAAAAGTCTCGGTCACTATTTAGATGAGTTATTTTATCTATTTGAAGTCTATCAAAAATGTAATGTTAATAATTATTATAACTTTAGTTTTGATAAAATTGTCGGTCACTATTTAGATATTTTTTATTTAGATAAGTTATTATATATATTTGAACTCCATAAAATCAAAACAAACCATTATTTTTGTTGGTAACAAATAGAGAAATATGTGTGAGGCTCACACGCATTAAAAGTGAAACTTAAGGTCTAGTATATAAAATATTTTTGTTCCGAGGTAACATATTTATTTTTAAGTGCAAAAACTATTACAGCGGATTTAAACTTTTTGAACGGTCCCCGGTTCTAATATATAATAAATAGACAAAATAATTCTAATACCCTACACTAGGCNGGGGCGCAGCCCCCTAGTCTTTCTAATTATAATTACCTATTAAAAGTGGAAAGAAGTTTATAAATAGAAATAAGAGAAAATAAGCAGTATGTTTCTCTTGATCAAAATACAAGCTTTCGATCGAATATAACGACGACGGGGACTGCCTTGGAAACTCAAGAGAATCTTTCTTCCTACCAACAACTTAATCCTATTCTCCTTCTTGACAGGTGCTTTCAAGGAGTTTCAAGTCTCTCAAGGATCCTCTGTTTCAAATTCCTTTCCCTCTTTGCAAGCATGCCTCAATATACTATTCTAACTCTTCTTCTATATTCCCTTTAAAGAGCTGATGATATCCAACCTCCAAAATACTATCCTAGCTTCTTTTGATTATAAGGCTATACTTTTGACTAACTCTGACTACCAACTAGCATCCCTATAACTTCAAAAGCACATCTTCAGAGACAAAAAAAAAAATAGACGAAGAATTGGAATACAAAATCTACCGTGGGAAACTAATCCAAACCGTCAACCGAAATCCTATACGAAATCACTGAAGATACACCCTTTGTATAAAATGATTTAACAGTACCTTGCTGCGATCTTTCCATGATGAAGTTGTCCGTTTATCTTAATCCCAATGTTTTAAATTGTAATCATATCTTAGGAGTCATAGTTAACTTGGAATTTAAAAAAATATATATTGCTTACTTGTAAAAAGCAAAACAAAGAACATAACATAATCCATCTAACAATTATCAAATCAAAAAATCAAATATCACTACATACATTTGCTGAAAGAGAAATGGGGAAAAAATTGATAATAAAAACCACATTATTAGTTATTAGGTGGAAATTAGTTTTTTTTTTTTTTAAATCATCCTTTTATTTTAAAAGTATAGTTTTTCAGTGGCTAAGAATTTAAGGTTTAAGATGAGATGGGAACTTAGGCAAAAGGTTTCTACTTCGCTAAACAAATTTCATAATATTAAATAAACTCGAGTGTTAATTCCGCATGAGGTCACAGACTTTTGGAAGAAGGAAAAAAACAAGTAAAAAACCATCTTTCTTCTTTTGCGTCTTTATTTTTTTTCAAGAAGTCGCTCCAATTAAATATTAGGTTTTCTTCCGAAAAAAGTTTTTTCTCCCACTCTTTCTTATAAATTGAAAAAAGGCTTAAAGAAAAGCGGTATAAAATCTCTTAGGTCAATTTGTTCCACTTTGAAGGGCTATAAACTGCTGAATTTTCTTCTCTTTCCTTACAGCAGTACTAAAGAGAACAAAATGAAAAGCAGTGGACCTTGAAGTCTGCCCTTATGAACCCTATCAAAGTAACAGAGACAAACCAACAAACAACCTACTCCATCCAACTTGTATTTGCTTTAAAAACAGGTTTGGAAATAAAACTAAGAATCTTACTCTTTTCTAGAAGTCTAAAGTCTTCATCCTTCCTTAACCATATAAATGCAAAAGAACAGGAAACAGACTTACCATAAATAAAATCCAAATCTCAACAATAATAATTTACAATAGTAATTTAATTTTGATAAACTTATATTTTTTTAAGTCCACTAAATCAAAATAACCATGTCCTATCTATCGTCTGAATAATAGCGAAAAATTAAATTAGCATACAAAATCCGCATGGCCATATTTTAAGGAGAAATTAATTTAGGTGGCTCAACTACATAAGAACGATTAAAAAAATAAAATTAAAAAATAAATTTCACTATTTGACAATATGAATTTCTCAAGTTAATAATAACTAATGCACTAAAAGCAGATTGGTGCAATTGTTGTTAGATCGTTCTTCAGCCACCCCAGGACAGGCAAATTTGTCCAAGATACCTATATATATATATATATATATTAGCAATGTAATACCGTGTTTGCACACTGCAATAGGCTAAACCATATGTGAGAGACACCAAGGGACCTTTGTATAAAATGATTTAACAGTACCTTGCTGCGATCTTTCCATGATGAAGTTGTCCGTTTATCTTAATCCCAATGTTTTAAATTGTAATCATATCTTAGGAGTCATAGTTAACTTGGAATTTAAAAAAATATATATTGCTTACTTGTAAAAAGCAAAACAAAGAACATAACATAATCCATCTAACAATTATCAAATCAAAAAATCAAATATCACTACATACATTTGCTGAAAGAGAAATGGGGAAAAAATTGATAATAAAAACCACATTATTAGTTATTAGGTGGAAATTAGTTTTTTTTTTTTTAAATCATCCTTTTATTTTAAAAGTATAGTTTTTCAGTGGCTAAGAATTTAAGGTTTAAGATGAGATGGGAACTTAGGCAAAAGGTTTCTACTTCGCTAAACAAATTTCATAATATTAAATAAACTCGAGTGTTAATTCCGCATGAGGTCACAGACTTTTGGAAGAAGGAAAAAACAAGTAAAAAACCATCTTTCTTCTTTTGCGTCTTTATTTTTTTTCAAGAAGTCGCTCCAATTAAATATTAGGTTTTCTTCCGAAAAAAGTTTTTTCTCCCACTCTTTCTTATAAATTGAAAAAAGGCTTAAAGAAAAGCGGTATAAAATCTCTTAGGTCAATTTGTTCCACTTTGAAGGGCTATAAACTGCTGAATTTTCTTCTCTTTCCTTACAGCAGTACTAAAGAGAACAAAATGAAAAGCAGTGGACCTTGAAGTCTGCCCTTATGAACCCTACCAAAGTAACAGAGACAAACCAACAAACAACCTACTCCATCCAACTTGTATTTGCTTTAAAAACAGGTTTGGAAATAAAACTAAGAATCTTACTCTTTTCTAGAAGTCTAAAGTCTTCATCCTTCCTTAACCATATAAATGCAAAAGAACAGGAAACAGACTTACCATAAATAAAATCCAAATCTCAACAATAATAATTTACAATAGTAATTTAATTTTGATAAACTTATATTTTTTTAAGTCCACTAAATCAAAATAACCATGTCCTATCTATCGTCTGAATAATAGCGAAAAATTAAATTAGCATACAAAATCCGCATGGCCATATTTTAAGGAGAAATTAATTTAGGTGGCTCAACTACATAAGAACGATTAAAAAAATAAAATTAAAAAATAAATTTCACTATTTGACAATATGAATTTCTCAAGTTAATAATAACTAATGCACTAAAAGCAGATTGGTGCAATTGTTGTTAGATCGTTCTTCAGCCACCCCAGGACAGGCAAATTTGTCCAAGATACCTATATATATATATATATATATTAGCAATGTAATACCGTGTTTGCACACTGCAATAGGCTAAACCATATGTGAGAGACACCAAGGGATGTGCCACGC
>KZ651469.1:381611-391965 GCA_001010745.2 Gerris buenoi | reverse complement strand
GTACAGGGTACAAAAGTCAAAATAGTATTTACCCTTCAAGATGCACATCGTTGGAAAGCTCTTTAAGAGTACAGTAATTGTTGTTATGTACAATTTTATCTTATTTTCATTTGAAAGGGGGATAAAATGGAAAAAACATGTTTTTATGCTATTTTTGACCCTAAATGGTCAAAATGTGACACCTAAATGAACCCAAAAAATTCTGGCCAACGAACTTATCCTTTCTTTTGATATTATTGACATTTTAAAATTTGTTTGAAAATTTTAAGTGCATCCTAAGGGGTGATATTGCCTGGAGTGACACATATTTACATACATACATATTCATACACACATACATACATACACACTTATAATACATAAAAAAAAGTGTTAAAATTTAGGGATCGATTCAAAACGGATTTCCATGAAAAAATGTTTCAAAAATTCGCATTACAAAAATTTTACAGCCATTGCAATAGCTCAATTTTCTTCCAAAATTCGCTAAAAATTATGTAGTAAAGTATTAAAATGAAAATTTTAAGTGCATCTTAAGGGGTGATATTGCCTGGAGTGACACGTATTTTCATACATACATATATACATACATACATACATACACACTTATAATACATAAAAAAAGTGTTAAAATTTAGGAATCGATTCGAAACGGATTTCCATGAAAAAATGTTTCAAAAATTCGCATTACAAAAATTGTGCAGCCATTGCAATAGCTCAATTTTCTTCCAAAATTCGCTAAAAATTATGTAGTAAAGTATTTAAATATAGCATCAATATCTTTATATATGAAAACGTCTTGTTTGATTTATTGGATCGATTATTTAAATGATATCTCTATAAATGTTAATGCCAATACGTCCATGGACTTGAACCAGAGATATATATACTGGAAATATAGAGGCCCGTGGTTCCTAGTCCCGGCGCTGGAGTCTATTTTTCTCTGTCTCTCGTTGTTAATAATAATAATAATTTGATTTAAATTATAATATGTTATCTTAAAATAATAAATATCCAAGTGGTTGGTGTGGCTCTAAACGCCTCGATCTACCTCCGAAGGCGATGGGATAAAAGCTACTGACCCATATTCCAATATATGGTCCAGTCAAATTAGGTTTTAATCTCTTAGTAAATTATGGGGTTCCAATTTTTCCAGTAATGTGTCGGGGTAGTCCCCTGACTCATACCATCGATTTCAGGCGCCACGGGGGTGGGACGAGTCCCTAAGGTCACTCTTTTCAGTGTTTGGCGTTTATCTCAAAAACAGTGCGACGCACAAAAAATTTTATTGTTTCAAAATAAGAGCTGATCTAATTCCCCTTTTAAACGGTATCCATGTTAGTTCCTTAGTGCTACAGTTTTCGAGTTATTAGCCGTTATTTTTTTTTCTGTATCGTACATTAAAACAAATATTTATTTCAAACTAATATTTTCATATTATAAGCTTTGTTAACGTTTGTGTGGTTAATATAGAAATAAATATTATATCGTTGTTCTTTTCATGGGTTTATCTTAAAAAAAATTGACGTTTTTTTATTTACTCATATTATATAATACGAAGAACAAAGGATGAAAGATTTTGAGTCTTAGATTAATGTTATAATTTTTTACGCACATTAAATAATGAATATAATAAAGCAGAGGATTTCTTTTCATTGATACGTATATAGACTCCAAATTACGATTAGGAGAGTAATTTAATCTTAGTAATGGAATGAACGATGTATAATAATATGGTCCTGATATTAGTATGTGTATATGAAGTTTTTGGAAGCAAAACTATTTAGGCATTTAATTTAATTGATAGACCTACATTATAATAGGAAACACATCTACAAATACCTAGCATAAGCCCGACACAAAGCGCGAGGTGAAGGCTTGTTCTATATAATATAATAAAATTTGGGTATGACGAAGTCGACAGAAGATAGGGGAAAGTAAAGGGCCTCGGGATTTTAAAATTAAATCTAAAGATGAAAGCCGTGATTGAAAAGTAGAGATTTAAGTGTGAAAGACAATTGAGCCAATTTCATTGATATTGTCATTTAACTATAGCTCGCACCTTTCTGATTCATCTCAAGGGTTTATCTGCTCTTTGATAGGACTAGATCGGGCACACCTTAACCAATACCTTTGATTTCCCTTTCTTCAGATTATTTTTTCCAATTTCCTAAAATAAGACGGGCTTGAAGAACGATTTATAAGGTAGGGACGGAAAAAGTTTTTTTTTCCTTCATGTTGAAAAATACATTTTTTAAGTAGATAGAAGCAGGTTTTTTCTTGGGGTAGATTGAGAGCGCCATCTGGAACACTGAATAGGACGGAGGAACTAACGCTGAACCACAACTAAATTTTCTTCTATAGTATTCTTTTTCTTTTTCTTCTTCTTCTTATTTTTTTCTTTCTTTTCTTTACCCATCACGTACAAAATCTCATTATTGCGTTCTCATAAAAGTTATTTTTCTTTCTTTCAACTTTGTTCAGAGTTCCCAAAAGTCTTTGCACGAGAAAAAAACCCGCAAACCCAGCTTTTTCCATGTTAATATATTCATACTGCATATAACTCAAAGGAAACTTGAATAGTTTTTAGTCAAATCAAACAGTGAAAACAGACTTGGTTCCGTCTAGTAATTAATCGATTTTATTCAACTCAAAAGGATAAAGGGTGCAATAAAAAGACGGTGTATCATAGCAGTAAAGAATACGAAGGCTCGGAGTCACTTACGTCAGTATATGTGTTACAGGCAATTTTATCAAGATTGGAAAACGATTTAAATAACTCGACCGGAAATATTAATATAGCTTAAGAGGAAGGAGGGTTCGACACAAAAACAACGGTAAAGGAGAGTAGTTACATAATATACTATACATATATTATACATCCATTATTTCCCTCTTTACAATTTATACTTTAGCCTACATTTTCTTCTTACTATTATTTCCTAACCCTAAGAGAGGCGGAAATCTGGAATCGTTTTTAGATAGTGATGCAAAAAAATAACCTAAGCTGAGTGGAGAGGAATTGAATCTAATTCCTCAAGTAGAGAAACTCATTATAATTCTGAGTAAACTTTACGATTACGGGGGAGGGGGTCTCTTTTACACCGGGGACCTCCCCATTTCAACCTTTAAAATCTCCTTCCGGTGAAGAAAAAGGGGGCGAATTTGTATTCAATAGGGGCACCTGTCCTCCTTCACTTCACTCCACTTTAGTAAAGGGGAGGGGGTTGCAAGGTTCAACTTCCATCAGAATTAATCCAGAAGAAAAGCCAGTTTGGGATAGAAAGAGAGCCTTTTCTCCTTTCTTTCAGTTCTAAAATTAATATATTTACATTTTCCCTATTAGCCGTCTGAGTTAGCCTTCTGTTAAAGTTGTCCTATGTAGTTATAAACGAGAACCACCCGCCTCCAAAAGCAACGACCCGAAATTGTACTTAGAGCAGAGATACCGAATTTGAATTAGGCGTTGGTCGACTCTAAGCTGGAGACTTCACCCTGATTTATTTTTTAATTTATTACATTTAACTGCCCACAGAATTCAATATTACAGTATGTTTTTTGTCTTAAGGCCAAAGGAAAACAATGCAACATATATATTATACTCCTAGAAAGCTGACATCCATCATGTGTGACTCATCGATCCTCTGTTTCTATCGTACAGGCCGTTGGATGACTGCTAGGGTATTGTCGGTTGAATATTCGTTAGTTGATTAAATATATTATACCAACATTGGGAAAAAAATGTATTATAATGTTTATTGCACGAAATCTAACCATAAGAACATACTAACGTAAAAAATAAAGACCAAAAATAAAAACTCTTGAGGAGCAACAATAATAGTAATGCAATATTTCCAACTAACATTTAATACATAAGGGCCAACATTTATACCAACAAGGGCCAACAGAAAATTTATTGTGTTATTCCAACATCTAATATTGTATCATTTGCCCGACAATACTCTAACAACCAACAAATAGACATTTTCGCAATATTTTTAATATTAATTAAATATTGGCCAAAAAAATAGCTCGGGGACCAACAAAATAGATCATTACAAACTGAACCAGAAATAAAAATTTCACACTTCTCGCCAAGCCTACAGCTTTGTTATTTTGACACTCACATATTGACTGACTAACTAACTCGTAAAAATTCTAAGGCACTTTTAGCATCCCTAGAAAATTGAAATTTTGCAAAGGTAGAGTTTAATGAACAAAAAAGTCAAGATTAAAAAATCCGAAATCAGACTCTTTGACTCGAGGCTAACAAAAACTCCGCCTATTCAAAATATTGAAAAAAAAACTGTAACCAGCGCTACCTAGAGAACATCTAAACTCAAGTATTATTTTACTCTCATTAATAAAATTTTATGTTGGAATAAGGGAGGTTGAGCTTTATTAACCCTCCTCTATAAACGTACGGGTCGAATCCGACCCGAGTAACAAATAAATGTGCATTTCTCCTCTTCCCTTTCCACCAGGGCCACAGGGCTCTAGGTACCTTTCCAATCACTCATAACGATAGCTTGGACCAACTATCATCAAATTAGGTAAGTATCATCATTGCTTAACTCCCCCTTCAAAATCGCTCTTCCTCTATTTGGGTCGGATATGACCCATTGTTTATTATAAGGTTCCTAACTTATACTAAAATTCTATATTTTTCCGACTTTCATTTTCTGGAAACATGGTGTCCAGGAGTTAAAAAGTTATCTTCACCTCAATAGATGAAATATAGGTGGTATTAAGATGGAGACGAGGACAATTTTATGAAGACTTAGACGACGAAATCAAGGAGATAGCCTCAGAATTGGATGTTGTGCTGTCAAAAAGTGATGTAGATGAAGATTTATTTTTTATCATACTAATGATTTAATTTCTGAAAACTCTCAGAATTATGACTATGTAACACGAAATTTTGAAATTGGTAACGATGGGGAGACTAGACAGATAAGCTTCTGATTTTACCATATTCAGGAACGCCTGCCTCAAATTCTTCGCCACACCTTTCTGCACCCGATGGGAATGCACGGGGGAAAAACGATGAAGTGAAGTTGTTTTCGTTATTCATCACTCGAGATAGTTAAGAGATAAGTTTAATAAACTAGAATAAATGTTAATAGTTGTGCATTATTGTTTCCCTGGCTCAATAGTTGCAATTATGAAGTACCGGGTCAGATGCGACCCAACGTTTATGTTTGTGTGGCCAGTGACAACGTTTATAGAGGAGGGTTAAGTATTGAGCTCAAAGATTATAAAAATATACTTTCCGTTCGTTTGCACTTGTACACCAGATAATTGTTTATTTTAATTTGAACAGAACACCTACCACGTTATATCAAGACACAAAACATGAGTTACATGCACTGGCTAAATTAGACCTAGTAAAACTTACTCGAATAGGGGGAGACTTGGCTAAACCTAAGAAAACCTAACTGTTATGCTCACAAATCTCTGCGTATTTTTATACATTTTATTAAACTTATACGGAAATAGAGTATTAGAAGGTTTTAAATTGTTCTATTTGTGGATCCTACAGCTATCGATCATCGACTTCTTCTCTTCTAATCTAAGGTATAAATGTATTAACCTTTGATCAATATTATAGTTTTTGAAGCCTTCATTTGGCAATTAATTAAATGGAAATAAATTTAGCAAATTTAGATTTTGTATTTCTTTGATCATGCTTCACCACTCATAGAGAATCCAAACAGGTTCATAAAGTTATCTTGGTCCTTAGGCTTCCGCGGGTAGATTCGTCATAAACAGCTTGGGTTTTCGGTGAAATCCGCGTCACGAAGGGTTTGAAGTCCGACGTTTCGCTTCCACTACTGGAAGCATCTTCAGGGGTGTGGTGCATCGTGATGTTGACTCGAAGCAATCACAAGATGTACTGACGACTGGATAGAATATCGGCGTATTTCTACTGGTTTCCTAGACCATAGATTGTACCTGGGTGTTTTCGTTCTCGGGGATGTCCTTTGTCGGGATGATGTAATCACGCAGGTGCTGCCTTTGTCGGTGTTTCTCTGTGGAGATGATGCAATCAGGCAGGTGCTGCCTTCGTCGGTGGTCCTTTGTCGGGCGGGTGATGTAAAAAGTCGGGAAGTCACCGCGTCGCCGCTTCTTGCTTTCAGCTTGGCACAGGTGCTGACCAGAGGTTTCCAGGTCCGGGAAAGAGTGAAGCCATCCTCTCTATTGAAATTCTCCGGTTGTATCTCGATCTCAGTTGCCTCCCTTACCATCCTGCTGTGATATCTGTTGTCTGACGCAAGTACTCGTATGTCCTCAAACTTTATGAGATGGCCGGTTTCTCCAGAATGTTGAGCTATCGCTGATCTATAGTCGTTGTTTTTCACTGCTCTTACGTGTTCCTGAAGGCGGGTCGAGATCAATCTTCCGGTTTGCCCGATGTAGTTCTTGCCGCAGCTGCATGGGATCTGGTATACACCGCAAGTCTTGAGATGAAGGTGGTCCTTAGGTGACTCTAGAAGGCTCCTGGTGGTCATGTTTGCGTTGAAGATGGTCCCGATGCCGTGTTTTCGAAGAATCCGGCTTATCTTATCTGTTGTACCTTGGATGTATGGGAGATAAGCCTTCCGCTGGTCTTCCGTCCTTTCTGCTGGGGTGCGTTCCTCGGTGCTTTCTTCGCGGCGGATGGTTCGCAGTATGTCCTCCTTCTTGAATCCATTCTTTCCTAAGGCTGACTTGAGGTGCTGCTTCTCTTCCTTCCATGAGGTCTCGTCGCTGATCCTGAAGCCCCTAGACACTAAAGAGTGGATGACGGCTCTCTTCTGCGTCGGATGGTGATGTGACGCTGCATTCAGGTACCTATCCGTGTGCGTGGGTTTCCTGTAGACGGCGTGTCCTAGAGTACCGTTAGTCTTCTTCGTTACCAGCACATCCAGAAACGGCAGGCAGTCCTTCTCTTCAATCTCCATGGTGAATTGAATCTTCTGGTGAATAGAATTCATATGGCGGAGGAAATCATCCAAAGTCTGTCTTCCGTGTTTCCATAGGAGAAAAACATCGTCGACGTATCTCCACCAGCAAGACGGTTTCAGGGCAGCTGAAGCGAGTGCTCTATCTTCGAAGTCTTCCAAGAACAGATTAGCAGCTACAGGTGACATAGGGCTACCCATGGGCGCCCCTTCTATCTGCTTGTAGTAGTCTCCGTTGAATAAGAAGTATGTGGATTTAAGACAGTATTCTATGAGTTGCGCTTTGTCTTCACATACCTTGCTTCTTATGATGGCGATGGTGTCGTCGATCGGCAGGTTGGTGAAAAGAGACACGATGTCGAAGCTAACCAGTAGATCTCCTTCCTCGACGTGAAGCGATGACAGTTTCTCTACAAAGTGGGTCGAGTTCCTGATGTAACTTGGAGTCCTTCCTGATAGAGGCTGCAATTCCTTCGCAAGATGGCGGGCGACTTCGTGGGTGGCAGAACCAATAGCGCTAACGATGGGTCGCATCGGTATACCGTCCTTGTGAATTTTCGGCAGTCCGTAGAGAAGGGGCGGCTTCGGATCCGTGCATAGAAGTTTCCTCTTTTCGCCGTCTTCCAGGGATGAGTCCTTGATGAGCCTGTTGATCTCCGACTTCACTCGTAGCGTAGGGTTCCGAATCTTACAGTAGGTGGAGTCCTCGAGTAGAGCCTTCATCTTCGATGTGTAGTTGTCCTTGTACATCACAACCGAAGCATTTCCTTTGTCAGCGGGCAGTACCAAGATGTTGGGGTCCTCTCGTAGTTTGCGCAGAGCCTCGATTTCCTGTTTCGTGATGTTCTTCGAAGGGGGTTTGCTGCGGCGGATGAGGCAGGATACATCTTGTCTGATTTCCTCTGCGACGTCGACGGGCATACCTCGAACAGCTGATTCTATACCGCAGATGATCTTCTCCACAGGAATCTTCTTTGGAGCTATGGCGAAGTTGAATCCTTTCATGAGAGCCTTCTCGGTGGTAGGGTCCAGTTTTTCCTCGGTATGATTGACGATGTCCTTTGTTGAAGGCAGTACTTCCGGCTTCTGCTTTTCTATCCATCGGTCACCCCTGAAGATGCTTCCAGTAGTGGAAGCGAAATGTCGGACTTCAAACCCTTCGTGACGCGGATTTCACCGGAAACCCAAGCTGTTTAGGAGGTTCATAAAGGTTGAAATTAAGGCTTATTCCCCCCCCCCCCCTTAATTATGAAATTAAGGATGATTTTCCCCAACTAACAGTTTGCCAATGGAGACCCGACAATTTTGTGTGAGAGGGGTTTAATAATTGCCTAATGTTGTGTTGATCACAACGTTAAAAGTAACGAAGTTAAGAAAAACGACAGTAATAAAAACAAGCGTTGCATTTCAGTCGAATGAGATAATTATCATTTCAATAATCGTTAATCAAGTTAAAAAAATATCATGACTACAACTGTCTGGTATACAGACTACTGTGCAAGTTTTTTCACTTTAATTTGGTTACCAAAATTTTACAGTAATTTTTTTAATGTTAAGGAGGGGGAAAAACAACAAATGTTTAGAGCATCCATTTCTATGTACTAGGGAAAAAGCTAATTACTCTATGAGGACGAAACCTCTTCTCATATTTGTGGTCTTTCTAACCACTGAAGAACTGACCTTGAACTAAGAGCTGTTAGCCTGTAAGTGTATAAATAGAGTACTATAAAAGTTTTTTTTATACGGAATTTGAACCATGTGAGATCTTTCAGCTTCAATTTTGTGTTACTCATGAGTAAACATGTTGTCTTACTCGGGCATAAGTCTATCCATTCCGCAATAAACTTAATAGCCTAATCTATATACATTTCCAATAAGGTCATTTGGTAAAAAGGAGAAAAACAACATTAACTTGCGGTTAGTTACTCCTCACTTAGATGGAGGCTAAAGGTTGCAAAAAGAGAGTCACAGGAGAGAATTAATAAGCCAAGTGAGTTCTCTAGCCAGAAGCGGAGAAACGTTAAATCAACACTAATTAAATGAAACAGTAGATTGTTAGGGGATGCTAGGACAGTAGAAGGTCCTAAGGGACAACTGACTTCCTTCCCAAAGGACCGGAAGGAACACAACGTCTCTCGCCTTACACTTTACTAGACATACTCATCCCGTAATAAATTTTGTAAATTTATCATTTACCGAACCTTTTATACCTCTTGGTATGATTTTCACATTTTTATGAAGAAATACAAAATATTATATGTACTTTATACTACATTTTTTCATACAAGTACATAATACTCTAATGCTTTGCATTGTCATCCATTTTTTAGTTTTTTCAAGTTTTCGGAAACCAGCTCCTGACCTTTAAAAATTATACCTACTTTTTCAGCTGGATTTTCTCCTTGACTTATTTGATTAAATTGGTATTTTAATAACATTTTCGATTTTTAAAAACTTAAATTGATATAACTTAATTATTTAACTTATTAAATAATTTAATAATGATTTTGAATATGTACAGAGTCTATGTGCATAGTTTCAGCTTGATTAGATCACTGGAAGAAGATTAATTAGTACTCCAAAGATTTTGACGGCAGACGATAGGCACAAACAAACAAACAAAATTTAAGTGAATATAAAAGTCAAGACGAAAAAAATAAAAGAAATTAAATTCTTTATTATAATTCTTGGTAGAAATTTAAAATATAACTTTATTAGTTAAATTATTAGCTAGAAAGAGGACAAACAACACAACTCTGTCTGGTATATTAAATAATTTGAATAGCAAGTGGCTATTTAAAGCAACACTGAATTGTAAAAATAATAACCAAATATACTAATGTATCATTCATCTTAATTTGCATTTAAATTCACCTAAATTTCAGGTACGAAATTTTTCATGATATGTGGCAATAAAATACAAGGGGAAAACAATTATTTTACGAATTCAAACGTAAAACTGTAATAATTTCCATAATCAAATTGCTTTTAAGTATTTAAGGATGATTATATGGACAAACTCGAAAACGTTGAGCACTAGAGTTTATAAAATTAGCGTTTTTTCCGGCCACTTAACCTACTCCTAAAATACTTAAAAAGCAACTTATCTAGGTTGCTTCATTTTCAAATTTTGTGGGACAAACGAAGATGTCTAACAAATAAGGAAGGCAAGTAGAGCCTTTGCACATTATAGACCTGTACTGTAACATTGTGTATATCCAAGCCAGTCTGAATAACTTGATTGTACGTGAACGCTCACGTAAAAAGGTTTTCGTTAGTATTGTGATCATGAAATTAGTATATAAGGGGAGGGGGATAACGCAAAATTTTAATGATTTTTAAATAATTGGCATTAACAATTAAATACTTTTCACAAGTGTTATATATTATTCTAATCTACTCTTCAATACCTT
>KZ651469.1:368312-378810 GCA_001010745.2 Gerris buenoi | reverse complement strand
AAATGACTCTATGCAAAAAATTAGGGTTCTAAGACAATAACTTATTGGGGAAAAAAAAGTTGAAAAATTTAGGGTTCGGTAAAAATTAATAAATCTACCTTTTTCCGCTCTTTCAAGTTACGTAACTTTTTCCCAGTGGCCCGTGGAGAAAAACGTTATTAGTCTTTCTTGCAGATCTTTAATAGACCTTTAAGTCAATATAAGTCGCAAGGGAATTGCACTTAAAGTATGCTCACTACGAGGAATTTAAATTTTTTATTCTTAAATTAAGAATTCTACATTTTTCTGCTCTTTGATGCGGTGTTAACTTTTCCCATTAGCCCTTGGAGAAAAAAAGCATTATTCGAGTAGCTGCATTATATAAGTACCTGCCATATACAAGTACCTGCCATACACGAGTACCTGACCTACTTAAATTCCTGGACTACGCAAGTACCAGCTTCTATAAAATTACCTGGAATATAAAAGCAACTGGGTTATACAAGTACCAGACCTATAAAAGTACAAGGTCTGTACAAATACCTGATCTATACAAATACCTTGACCTATACAAATACCTGACCTATAAAAGTACAAGGTCTATACAAATACCTGGATTATTAAGTACCCGGTCTGTGTAAGTACCAGGCCTGTATAAGTACCAGGCCAGTGTGAGTACCAGGATTATACTAAGCACCTGCCAAGCCTGGCTGAGTTCCGCTGCGCCGGCCAGCGGAACAGCTAGTTATATAAACTAAAGGAGGAAGGTGTCATGCTTGTTGAGCACACAAGCATTTATTATTTGACTTTGTTATTGGTCTAATTAATATATATATATATTCAATTTTTTTTTTCCTTTTTTTGCTTATTCATAGTATGTACATTGTAAATTAATATAATTTCCTAAAAGCACCTACCTTGCATTTGTAATTTTATTTTCCCATTAAATTAATTAATATGGATTTGGCTCACTATATTTAATTTTATGTTTTTCTTTCCTATTTCTTTTATCCTTATATTCAGTATTAAATAATAATACTGAAGAGAAATATTTATATTACACATATGATATGGTCTAATAGTCTGGTGAATTTGTCACAATTAATTTATTTATCAAAATTTATAGTGACTAGGAGTGATTGAGGAATAATGTTTATAGCTAGAGTCTATACATTAATTCTATGTTTAAATAATGGTTTATTGACATATGAAGTAGATTAAAGTTTTTTTGTTTTTTTTATTCAAACATTAAAGTACATTAATTTACATTAAACCGTATCTTAATTAGTACACATTAAACTCAATACATTCATGTATTATATATAACTTACAAATAATTTACTTACATTTTGTAAAATTGATCTATTTTAAATATCAATTTTCTATACATTTGTACTACAGTTCCACTGTTTTACATAAAGTTAACTCCCCTTGGGGCAAGGTACAAGAAGGTAAAAGGTAAATTAGCCAAGTGTGTGTGTAGCCCTCCATGGGTGTAGTGGCCATTTTTCTAATGTGTAGCATTTAGTGCCACATTTATATCTTTCACTATCTTGGTCATCCAAGACTTACTAGTGATATAGCTTTATTCCTGCTTTGTTCTACTCTTTATCCTGCCTTAAGGAAAGAGCAGAACTGTAATTTGGATGGATTCCAACAATCACCATAGAAGATTTCAATCAGCCACCACACTTCACCTCACCTCTCACCTCTACAATATACAGCTAATCATATGGTTTATACTAAACTATCTGTCTTAACGATTTATTAAATTTATTTCTTTAAAATATAACCTACAGTCCGCTAAAATTCTATTTTATTTCTTTATTATTTTTATATTATACCCAATCGTGGCCAGGTCAAGCCAAGAGCTCCCTGGCGCGAACATATGGTCCTTTGGGCCGGATTATTGTAAATCCAAATGGTCGGCTTTGCCGGATAAACTGTAGATATATAAATTGTCCTGTGAGCCATAGATTAATTTAAACAGCATATATATTGCATTTTTATAGTTATATACTCAATTATATCAACTTAAAGGAGGAAGGTGCCATGCTTGTTGAGCAGGTTATGTTGCTTGAACTTACCTTTTTTACACAAGCATTTATTTATTAATAATTTGAATTTGTTACTGATCTAATTAATATATATATTTTTAATTTTTATTTTTCGTGTTTTTTGTCCATTCAAGTAATGTACATTGTATATTAATTTAATATCATTAAAGCACCTACCTTGCACTTGTAATTTTGTCTTCCCATTAAATTATTTAATATGAATATGGCTCACTTTATTTAATTTTTTATTTATCTCCTATTTCTTTCATTCTTATTTTAGTATTAATTTATAATACTGAGAAATACGTATATTACATATGATATGGTCTAATAGTCTGGTGAATTTGTCACAATTAATTTATTTGTCAAAATTTATAGTGACTAGGAGTGATTGAGGAATAATNAAGGCAACACTGTCTATAAACAGAACAGCTGGTTTACTTGATATTGTAAAACCTTTTATACATGTTGACAAACACTCTATTATTTTCAATTTATTTACAGATTAAAAACTAACTGTAGGAAAAATGTAATGTGCAACTTGAGCTTAAAGTGTCTTTGCTGCACACGAGAAACCTCATATATAATTTAATATAAGTAAATATTTCTCTCGAGTGCAGCAAAGTGTCACTTTCCGCACTAGTTGCACAAATAACTATTAAACACAACGAACGTTCCGGATCTGAACATTTAAGTATAGACTATCAACAGTTCACTAGTGCATAATTTTTAGTTTATGGTTCAACAAGAACGTAAGGAGATTAAAGAGTAGAGAGACTGCAAACATTCTTCCACAATATTATTATTATTTTTATAAATAAATTTTATTATAAAAAAATTTTAGGTCTCCAATTTCAAAAATTACTAGATAGAACCTAAAATATTCGACATTTTTCCGAAGACTTATTATAATATTCTTCCGGACCGAGTTCAAATAAAGTAGAATCTCGACTTGTTTCAAGTATTATAAATCACTTGATTATACGAAGCTAACTTTTCAACCCCACCATAACAAAAGGACTGTGATACGGTGAGAGTGCCGCCGCATCTCGCTCAGCGACCATAACGGCACGACGTCAGTAGTTTTACAGAGGTTTGGGTTGATATGACAACCTACCCACAAGCAGTGATATGAAGTGAAATGTATGAAGCGCTATGTGTATGCTATGAGGTCGGTTCTCTAGGGAGGGTAGTGTTTTGCAATTCAAATAAGGTAATTTTGATGTAAATATAGGAAAAGGAGATTTCTACGAATGTGTACCTACTCATATATATATATAAATGGTTGTTATCGCACTCAAAATAGTACGCAAAACAGCATATTCCTGCACTTACTACTTTACCGCACTCGTTTTACTTTACCGCCCTCATTTTACTTTACCGCACTCCAGTGTTCCAACTTACAAGATTAAACAACTTAAATCGAAACAAAGATTAAATAATCAAAATTAAAATTATAATAACAATGACAACTAATGATTATTTTTTAACTAACTACATTATTTAAACAATATATATCAAATATAAAAATGTTGAAATATAAAAAGTAAAGATAGACAATCTAAAATAAAGAATCAAATGCGATGAGTAAGTGTTATGATGAAAAATAATAAGTTTGCAAAAAATAGTCAGGTAAAAAAAGGCAACACTGTCTATAAACAGAACAACAGCTGGTTTACTTGATATTGTAAAACCTTCTATACATGTTGAACACTCTATTATTTTCAATTTATTTACGGATTAAAAACTAACTGTAGGAAAAATTTAGTGCGCAACTCGAGCTTAAAGTGTCTTTGCTGCACTCGAGAAACCTTTCCGCCCTCGCCTTCGGCTCAGGCGTAAATATTTCTCTCGANTCCTCAGGTTCTCAATCTAGAAACTTGCCCCCTTCGGTTGGCAAGCCTGCACACCCCTTTTGGGCAAGGTTCAAGCAGGTTAAAGGTAAATGGCCAAGTGTGTGTGTAGCCCTCCATGGGTGTAGTGGCCATTTTTCTAATGTGTAGCATTTAGTGCCATATTTATATCTTTCACTATCTTGGTCATCCAAGACTTACTAGTGATATAGCTGGATTCCTGCTTTGTTCTACTCTTTATCCTGCCTTAAGGAAAGTGCAAAACTGTAATTTAGATGGATTCCAACAATCACCACCACCTATAGGAGATTTCAATCAGCCACCACACTTCACCTCACCTGTCACCTCTACAATATACAGCTAATCATATCGTTTATACTAAACTATCTGTCTTAATGATTTATTAAATTCATTTCTTTAAAATATAACCTACAGTCTGCTAAAATTCTATTTTATTTCTTTATTATTTTATATTATACCCAATCGTGGCCAGGTCATTGCACACCCCTTGGGGCAAGGTACAAGCAGGTAAAAGGTAAATTAGCCAAGTGTGTGTGTAGTCCTCCATGGGTGTAGTGGCCATTTTTTATTTAAATTATTTTGTTGAGTCTTCTCTAGTGGATCTTCTTACATTGTACTGCAGTGATCATTCTACTTATACCATAGCTTATCCACTCACTATTTAGTGTTGTNCACGAAGTGTTTAGAACTCATCTTCCTAAACAAGTCCCCTCAACCAGCCACACAGATCCAGATTCATTTAAGTGTTCAGAACAATCAGTGATCAAGGCCCCCCCCCCCCCCCTCAGGTTCTCAATCTAGAAACTTGCCTCCCTTCGGTTGGCAAGCCTGCACACCCCTTGGGGCAAGGTTCAAGCAGGTTAAAGGTAAATGGCCAAGTGTGTGTGTAGCCCTCCATGGGTGTAGTGGCCATTTTTCTAATGTGTAGCATTTACTGCCACATTTATATCTTTCACTATCTTGGTCATCTAAGACTTACTAGTGATATAGCTGGATTCCTGCTTTGTTCTACTCCTTATCCTGCCTTAAGGAAAGTGCAGAACTGTAATTTGGATGGATTCCAACAATCACCACCACCTATAGGAGATTTCAATCAGCCACCACACTTCACCTCACATCTCACCTCTACAATATACAGCTAATCATATCGTTTATCCTAAACTATCTGTCTTAATGATTTATTAAATTCATTTCTTTAAAATATAACCTACAGTCCGCTAAAATTCTATTTTAAATCTTTATTATTTTATATTATACCCAATTGTGGCCAGGTCAAGCCAAGAGCTCCCTGGCGCGAACACGAAGTTCAGAAATTTTAATGGTAGTGGTTTTGGTGGTACTTTTTTTGTTGTTATACACCGCTTAATGTGATCACGGTTAATGTTATCAACCACTTAGTGTGATCAAAACAGCTTGGAACGGGCCCACCTAATACCAATGCATTGAAAAATATCCGTTTATTGTTATCAGTATTTCGTTTATTGTGATCAAAGTCAAGTCGAAATCGTTGATTTTTTTTATATAATATTCGGGGAAACGACTACAGCTGTGGCAAACCAAGAAGTGTTTCGTCTAAACACCCAGGATTCTCAGAAAGTATACCTCACGCCACCTTCCCCTTCCTCTGTATTACTACATAGACATATAGATCATCTAAAAATCCAATTCTCCCCTTATTTCTATGACATTTCACTTATACAGAGATCAGTTGTTTTTGTCTTTCAATCGTTTCTGAGAACTCTTTAGTGAAATTAACACTACATTTATACAAGTTCGAAATCGATTAGTTTTGTAATAAAAAATGTTAAACAAAGAATGCGTGAGAAGTTAGACATCTTAAGATCATACGATCGTCTTTCGACCGAGATGAGCCAGCGGAAAGCCGCAATTAAATTTCTCAGCCATTGCTGAATGAACTTCTAAAACAACGGAAGGATATCAGGATTGTCTCTTTATAGAATGAGAACCAAATTTGCAAAAGAAGACAGAGAGGACAAGAAGAAGATGTTGAGCATGCACTAAAAGAATGGTTTCTGAGAAAAGAACGTATTTTTCTGAAATGAATGTTTATTTTCTAACATTAAAACAGCATGTGTTTTATGTGTACGTAATTAACAGTTTTTTCCTATTTGTATATATTTTTTTTTAGTATTACTCCCACCAGTAGTGCCTTTTGCTTATTATTATTATTATTATTATTTTATTTTTTTTTTTTTCCATCCGCTTCAGTGGCTATGGCTATTAGGGGGAATATCGTAATTTTCTAGTGTTATCTANATTTTACTTTTATAAACTTTTATATTTTAGTGGTGTTTTTCAATTGGTGTAGTCTATATTTTACTTTCATAAACTTTTATATTTTATTAGTGTTTTTTCAATTGGTGTAGTCTTAAAATACAGTAGTCACCGCTTAATGTGATCACGGTTAATGTTATCAACCGCTTAGTTTTTTTTTTAGTATTACTCCCTCCAGTAGTGCTTTTTGTTTATTATTATTATTTTTATTATTTTTTTCCATCCGCTTCAGCGGCTATGGCTATTAGTGGGAATATCGGAATTTTCTAGTGTTATCTATATATAATTATATTTTTATCCAATAAAAACATAATGAAAGTTTAACCATAGAGATTTTGCTTATTATTATCAGTTGGTTAATGTGATCACTAGGTCTTGGTCCCAAAGTGATCACATTAAGCGGTGACTACGTATATGGGGAAAATACAGTTGCCTTGAACCCAGGAATGATATCTTTAGCAAAAACCCAAACGTGAAAAAAGGGCCAAGTTCTGGACCCCCACCAAAAAAAAGTCAGCCTATCAATGTAGTGATATTTACATTGTGGCCAAAGCTGCTCTTTTTTTAGTCCAAAACCTCACTTCAATCCTACCTTCATGAGATAGGCTACTCTTTTAATTTTATTGTTTCAAACTCGGTCCGAATTGTAATGTTGGTTGATAAAGGTAAAGTATAATGCCCCCAGAATGTAAATGTTGATATTTATATTTCAGATTCAGGGAAATCGCCTTACACTTATCAACCACACCCATCTACCTGTACTTTATTATAATTACTTTTTTTATTTTTTGAATTTTATATTTCCTTAAATTATAAAAGCGGCTGTAAAGTGAAAATGCAATTAACTGGTAGAATGATTTTTGCCATTATAAGTAAAAACTTACTCTCTCGTAACTTTTTTTACGACTTGGCTCTAAAACAATAAACATTTATGATGCAACAACGATTTCATTCCTTTTTCTTTATTTTTCTCTGTGACAAAAATTTCATTAAATTCTGAATTAAAAAATAAAAATACTAGGTCAGAAATAATGAAAATATGAAATGTAAAACAATACATGAATATATTTAGGTATAAGGTAATAATAAAATGCTAAATATGCAGACCCACGCTTTTACAATTGCAAATAATTCTTATATACATATGTATTAGACAAGTCTTCTCCTTTAGTTTTACCGATCTATATAATATATAGGCCAAAGGCTCATGCCAAGAATCAGTAGCTATTTGGTATCTAATATCACGTAGGCCTCTTTAACTTTCTCGTATAAAGAAAAAGTAATCAAAATCGAAATTTCGATTTAGAGATTTTTAAGGAATTACAAGCCCAAAAAAATAGTTTTTAAAGAAGTCTTTCTGTCGGCTGTGCATACGCCAGAAGCCTAAACTACTGGCTGATTTTGCAAAAAATTGCCATCCATGTTTACAAAAATCATACTCCTAGACGAAGTCAAGAAATTAATTTTAGCTCCAAATTTTGGGGCACTACCCCTCGAAAAAAATGATTTCTTGAAAATGATGAGGATTTTTCTAATTTTAACTGAACTGAATTGAACTGAAACTAATTTAATAATTTTCAAAATTGTTTAGATTTTTTACACGAATAAAAGTAAAAATATTGCAATATTTAACGTGCACAAGCGGTTTAAATTAGTCTCAGAGTATAAGCTACTTTCGACTAACATACAATTTTTGTAAAAACCAGATGAGCACTTTGAATAGTTAGGTGTAAATAGATGTATGTCTGGCCGAATGTGGAAGAAAAACAAATAGGAGCAGAAGGTTAAAACGTATAAAGGAATCAACATTTTCATAAAATTTCATTAAATTCGGACGGGTAGTTTTAAAGATATGTTGGACAAACAGGCACGGAACAAAGAATGTTCTCTGATGTCTGAAAAGGATTTCTCCGTAGTCTTGTAATGTTTAAAATTGGAGAGAAAAAAAAAAGTTCGTTCTTCAGAACGTTCACATAGATTCCACAAAATTATCATATATTAAAAGTCTTGAGGGTATTAAATTCTCTACTCTCCTTTTTTTTCANACTCTATTTTCTGTCTTTTATAATTTTAACCTTTTTTAATTGTTATTCTAAAACAATAAATAGGACGTCGAATAAGATATGTAATGTCGATTTTTTAAATTATTTTGTTGAGTCTTCTCTAGTGGATCTTCTTACATTGTACTGCAGTGATCATTCTACTTATACCATAGCTTATCCACTCACTATTTAGTGTTGTACCTTTGTCTAGTCTGTGCATTAGCTTTTTTTATTTTATTTCTTGCTATTTTATTGATCTTCTTTTTACCACTGATTGCTCACAGCGATTTCATTTCAGTATAGAACTGTTGCATACATCAGTCTACCGATATTCTTCATTTGATGACATCATATTTTCTTGTCAGCACACTGTTGTTTGTATCATGTTTATTTTTGCAGATGTCTTGTTACTGTCTACATCTTTTCTGACAATCGCATATTTTCACATGTCAATTTCTCATCTTTTAAATAGTCATGGAGAACTTCACTCTTGCTTTTCAACAATTTATTTCTTTATTTGTTTTTATTTAAATTTATTAATTTACCGAGTGAGAGTTTCCTTGGTAGGCGGGAGAGTCGAACTCTTAGAATATCTTCCATGTTCATAAGAACCCTTTTATATTATTTTTGTTTCTTTTATTGAAGTTTTTAATTACAAACTTGTATTTAACAGCTTCCAGATATTTCAGCTTCAACATTTCTCTTATCTCTTCATACTTTCTTTAATTTATTTTCATCAACCAGTGACGTAATACTTTAGCTTCATAGACCAAACCAGTTTAATTTGCTTTTATGCAGCACTGGATTACTCTAAGGCAGTTGTCTATCTCCTACAGCGCTGGACTTGGGTTTGGCTAGATGTCTGCCTTATTGGCAGCACTGATATATCTTACATTATGTTTACCATTTATCTTTATATCTTCTTACAATTGATATTTATTTATTTGTCAACATATTACGTCACTTATTTACTTATTACGTCAACATATTACGTCCTTCAAATTATTTTCATTCAGATTCATAACTTACCAGTTTAATTTGCTTTATGCAGCACTGGATTACTCTAAGCCAGTTGTCTATCTCCTACAGCACTGGACTTGGGTTTTGGCTAGATGGGTTTAAATTGTCTTTTATGCAGCACTCATCTATCTTTTCTTCATCCTTACCAGTGGTCTGTCTCTAACAACGCGGAACTATTGTTCGCCCGTGGTTTGTCTTATAGCGCTGGACTTAGAGTTTATATACTAGATAGGTTTAAATTGCCTATTATGCAGCACTTATCTAGTATATCTTCATTCATATCAGCTGTCTTTCTGCACTGTTTTGCAGCGCTGATATTATATCTACCTTTAAGGTGGCTAGCTTACTCTTCTGCCATGTTAGGGTTTCTTTACCTTCTGATTTTAAGATTTTAGTTTGAAGTAAGTTAAGTGTTTTTGTTTTAATGTCTGTGATATTTATTTTGTTGTGATATTATTTCTTTGGACTTCAAATTTTCTTATTGACCTATGATTCCATTTAGCCTGCTTTCTTTACAATGGCATGCAATTTAATTTAATTATTTAACTTGTCAGTTTTGAATTTGCTTCATAGGGCATCTCTGACAGAGTTTTCTTTAACCTTGTAGGTATCCTGCTTTATTTGAAAAAATTGTTGAACTTATTATTCTTTGAATTCTCAAAATTTTCTCTCTTTCTTTTTAATTACTAAAAATTCATGTTTAGTTGAGTCCAATGGACCAACTTAGGTATTTTTTTGCTTTAGGCATTTCCTTTATTTACTTACTTCTCTAGTCATTTATCATTTAATTTTATCATAAATCACCAAAGGACTCTTTTTAGTTAAATTTTATTTATGAGTAGAAATGCTGTCAATATAAATTTTCTTTTAACACTCATTTAAACTCTAGTTTAATTGTTATTGTTGTTATTATGTCTGTTTATTAATTTATTTTCTACCTTATTTAACCAACTATATTTGTTTTGTTTTTTTAAATCACATGAGTTAATTTAGAGATTGAGCTTTCATCATGAGTTAATGTAGATTTGATATGTAACATTATTTTTGCATATTTTTATACTAGCATGGTAGACATGAAGCTCAGTAAACTGCACAACTATAAACATAAGCAACACAACGTGGAAGCTAGGAGCTTCGACTTCTTCAAGACGCACCCAGGTTGTTTTTTTTTTTTTTTTTTTTTTTTTTTTTTTTTTTTTTTTTTTTTTTTTTTTTTTTTTTTTTTTTTTTT
>KZ651469.1:322219-338003 GCA_001010745.2 Gerris buenoi | reverse complement strand
TTACCACATTTTTTCGAATTGCGCATGCGCAAATCTAGTTATGAACTTCTGTTTATTTTTCCTGTGGTTGGGCCAAAAAGTTGCACCAGTGTTTCAAATTTCTGCACTTTCGCTTAAACGGTACGGGCCCTATGAACCAAAGAGCGACGGACGGACGGACACATCACCCTCGGCATAAGGGTTTTGAGAAGTATCAACAAAACCCTAAAAAGATAAAATAAACAGCACATGCTACCATAATCATGAGCGTACAAATTACAAATCGATTAAGAACATAAAAATAAACATTAATAAAGACTATAAAACTTTTAAACAATGACTAGAATATTAAATAAAAATTAGATATATACAATTAAAAGTTACGTGCTATCATTTGACATAAGACATAAAACACTGGTTAGGGAATGTAAGGTATGGAGGTTAGTAGAATTGATAGGGAAAGAGTTGAACGAGTATACACAACGGACAAGTGGACACAAGGGTTATATCTCCTTATTATACAAATACCTACCCACTCGGCGACCTTCAGGCAATACAACGACTTGATTACGAACCTCAGGACAGCCTAAAACACCATTAAGGCATTTCGCTAAATAATGTGCTTCGTAGGCTTTTCTCCTAAAGCTTAATTGTTCGATTTTGGGCTTTTTACACATTGTCTCGTAAGAATAATAGCACTTTCTGTAGAAATAACGGAAATAACATGTCCTCACAAATCTTCGTTGGACTGCCTCAAGACGCTCGGACTTGGTAATGCCAAGATTATTCCAGATAGGTACTGATTCCAGGGATCAGTCACAAAGCGGATGCGAGGATGGATGAGGTCTCAAGTGTAGGGCCGGTAAGTTAGAACTATTGAAGTCCGACTGTCCTTCTGTAGGATTGACTAGGTTAGATAAATGACTGATGCATGAAACGCTAGGCTGAGGATGGTTTGATGTTATTTTTCTTATGGAAGTCATTTTTTTGCTTCACTATATCTGACCAAGACGATGAGCAGCCAGTAACAAGTGTTTCTAAATTAGAGACAATTTCTTTAAGACTTCTATTTTCGTTAGTAAGTGCAGTAACTTGATTCGACAAAGTGTCAACTTTCTGAATTAAAGAATTAATTAAATCAATAGATAAAGCGGAATTAGATAATATCTCAGACTGCACAGCGTCGTTTAATAGTTTTTCAGATTTATTTGCTTTAACGTCGAAAATATGAGTAGAGGGTGTCTTGTCGTTAAGTTTAGAGCAAGATGAACAAGTTCCAGTTAAGTAAGGCATTATCAAATTTATCACCTATTAAATTAGCACAAGTTGCATGCAAATCAGTTTTACAACGAATACAAGAAATGACGTTTTGAGTTTTGTAAATAGAGTTCTTACATTTCGAACAAGATGAATTGTTAGTAGACATTGCTGCCTTTACGGCAGACCGGGTCGCTTCGTTCATACGAAACTAGCCTCCACGTATCAACAACAACAACGATAACGAATTAGATGTTTACCGTACGGAGTATGACTCACGACTGATTATGTATACATAAAGGATTTTTAATAAGAACTTAGTTTTTATGAACTAGTATTATTATTAAGTAGAAGAGGTTACATTATCGAGAGTACATATCAATGAGTGTACGCTCAACAATGTATAGAGGAGAAATAAAATAAAATAAAAATGACAATATATGTAATTCGCTGATAAGATACCATTTTTTTAACTTGAAAAATAACTGATACTACTAACTTAACAATAGTTCGTTCTTTTGGGCCACCCAGTACATACATTACAATTAAAGAAACACAAATTTGAGAACATTTTAAAACAAGTTTAAAGGGGCAAAATTTGATTTATCATAAAATGATCTATGGAGAGAGTAAGAGAGCCATAGAAAAAGCTGAAATAATTATTTTCCTTTACAAAATAAGCGCTTGGCTTATTTTATTATATAATTGAAAGAGAAAAAAAAAGTAATAGGAAGGGTAAACATTTATTTAAAGAGATAAAGGCCTGTAATTGGTTCACACGAGGTAGAAGCTAGAAGAAGGTTAACCCTCAAAGAGTTATTTGAGGTTGGGCTAAGGGGCACCGCGGTGAGAAGATCTTGATGGCTAAATTAGTTAGCTGAAAGAGTAACGATAGAGAAAACAGAAGGAGGCCGGGCTGCCCTGAGAAGCACTCTATATAAATAGACCCTAGGCACAGTGTTCATTGTCTTGTTTAGTTTCAACTCCACAACTATCATATGTATAGTGTGTCCATGGATTGAATGCACGTGGGGTGTAAATGACAAAAAAGTTTCGAGTTGAAATTTGGGCTTCTGGGAACCAGCCCTAATTGGTCTTTAAACTAAGTAGTTAAAAAGACCCAGTTAATTAATATACAGGGTGTTGTTAAGATAAATTTTCAAAAAATGTTAAGAGTAAAGCGCCTTTGTATAAAATATATATGTTTTGTGAAAATTTCACTTGTGACAAAGAAATAAAGAAGTTTAATAACAGAGATGAATCTATAATAAAAATAACAGAAAGTCCAGATGGAGCAGAATATTTCAATAAAAATCCAGTGCTAAGTAAATAAATAAGTCTCGGCACAGATCGGAATTTCTCGGCTCTACTCGTAACCCTCATTTTTTATTTTATAAAAAATCTGACTTTGCTACTTTATTTTATTTTATTTTTTTTTAAAAAAAGCATGGTAATCTTTATTAATATTTTTATCTAATGGCGGCTTCTTAATTTCCAGTTTTTAATTTACTTAATGAAAAATTTCTGCTATCAGCTTAATTTTAACCTCTCCCTATTCTCTTACGTCAACCCTCTTACTAACCGTAAGAAATAAATCGTTTTTTAAGAGCGAAAATAAAATCTTCAAATTTTTTTTTTTTTCAAACTTAGAAGGCTTTTTGATTAATTTAGAGAAAAGATAATACATTAAGGCCTCGTCGTTGCAGGTTAAAAAAAATTAGTTGAAAGTATTTAACCCTTCTAAACCATGTTGGAAAGTATGGATATTATTATTAAAATTATCTAGNCGTTTAATAGTTTTTCAGATTTATTTGCTTTAACGTCGAAAATATGAGTAGAGGGTGTCTTGTCGTTAAGTTTAGAGCAAGATGAACAAGTTCCAGTTAAGTAAGGCATTATCAAATTTATCACCTATTAAATTAGCACAAGTTGCATGCAAATCAGTTTTACAAGAAATGACGTTTTGAGTTTTGTAAATAGAGTTCTTACATTTCGAACAAGATGAATTGTTAGTAGACATTGCTGCCTTTACGGCAGACCAGGTCGCTTCGTTCATACGAAACTAGACTCCACGTATCAACAACAACAACGATAACGAATTAGATGTTTACCGTACGGAGTATGACTCACGACTGATTATGTATACATAAAGGATTTTTAATAAGAACTTAGTTTTTATGAACTAGTATTATTATTAAGTAGAAGAGGTTACATTATCTAGAGTACATATCAATGAGTGTACGCTCAACAATGTATAGAGGAGAAATAAAATAAAATAAAAATGACAATATATGTAATTCGCTGATAAGATACCATTTTTTTAACTTGAAAAATAACCGATACTACTAACTTAACAATAGTTCGTTCTTTTGGGCCACCCAGTACATACATTACAATTAAAGAAACACAAATTTGAGAACATTTTAAAACAAGTTTAAAGGGGCAAAATTTGATTTATCATAAAATTATCTATGGAGAGAGTGAGAGAGCTATAGAAAAAGCTGAAATAATTATTTTCCTTTACAAAATAAGCGCTTGGCTTATTTTATTATATAATTGAAAGAGAAAAAAAAAGTAATAGGAAGGGTAAACATTTATTTAAAGAGATAAAGGCCTGTAATTGGTTCACACGAGGTAGAAGCTAGAAGAAGGTTAACCCTAAAAGAGTTATTTGAGGTTGGGTTAAGGGGCACCGCTGTGAGAAACTCTTGATGGCTAAATTAGTTAGCTGAAAGGGTAAACATAGAGAAAACAGAAGGAGGCCGGGCTGCCCTGAGAAGCACTCTATATAAATAGACCCTAGGCACAGTGTTCATTGTCTTGTTTAGTTTCAACTCCACAACTATCATATGTATAGTGTGTCCATGGATTGAATGCACGTGGGGTGTAAATGACAAAAAAGTTTTGAGTTGAAATTTGAGCTTCTGGGAACCAGCCCTAATTGGTCTTTAAACTAAGTAGTTAAAAAGACCAAGTTAATTAATATACAGGGTGTTGTTAAGATAAATTTTCCAAAAATGTTAAGAGTAAAGCGCCTTTGTATAAAATATATATGTTTTGTGAAAACCTAAAACACCATTAAGGCATTTCGCTAAATAATGTGCTTCGTAGGCTTTTCTCCTAAAGCTTAATTGTTCGATTTTGGGCTTTTTACACATTGTCTCGTAAGAATAATAGCACTTTCTGTAGAAATAACGGAAATAACATGTCCTCACAAATCTTCGTTGGACTGCCTCAAGACGCTCGGACTTGGTAATGCCAAGATTATTCCAGATAGGTACTGATTCCAGGGATCAGTCACAAAGCGGATGCGAGGATGGATGAGGTCTCAAGTGTAGGGCCGGTAAGTTAGAACTATTGAAGTCCGACTGTCCTTCTGTAGGATCGACTAGCTTGACAGTCATCGTCATGTCATTTGGAGCAAAAGTTGTACCTACCAGAAAAAAAATATGACTCTATCAAACGCTCCATCAACATACATAATATTATACATAAAGGAACAGAAGAATATTATTTATTTATTATAATATTACACAGCCTTACGCCATAAAAACCTTTCACAATATTAAAAANTGTTATTTTTCTTATGGAAGTCATTTTTTTGCTTCACTATATCTGACCAAGACGATGAGCAGCCAGTAACAAGTGTTTCTAAATTAGAGACAATTTCTTTAAGACTTCTATTTTCGTTAGTAAGTGCAGTAACTTGATTCGACAAAGTGTCAACTTTCTGAATTAAAGAATTAATTAAATCAATAGATAAAGCGGAATTAGATAATATCTCAGACTGCACAGCGTCGTTTAATAGTTTTTCAGATTTATTTGCTTTAACGTCGAAAATATGAGTAGAGGGTGTCTTGTCGTTAAGTTTAGAGCAAGATGAACAAGTTCCAGTTAAGTAAGGCATTATCAAATTTATCACCTATTAAATTAGCACAAGTTGCATGCAAATCAGTTTTACAAGAAATGACGTTTTGAGTTTTGTAAATAGAGTTCTTACATTTCGAACAAGATGAATTGTTAGTAGACATTGCTGCCTTTACGGCAGACCGGGTCGCTTCGTTCATACGAAACTAGCCTCCACGTATCAACAACAACAACGATAACGAATTAGATGTTTACCGTACGGAGTATGACTCACGACTGATTATGTATACATAAAGGATTTTTAATAAGAACTTAGTTTTTATGAACTAGTATTATTATTAAGTAGAAGAGGTTACATTATCGAGAGTACATATCAATGAGTGTACGCTCAACAATGTATAGAGGAGAAATAAAATAAAATAAAAATGACAATATATGTAATTCGCTGATAAGATACCATTTTTTTAACTTGAAAGTAAGTGCAGTAACTTGATTCGACAAAGTGTCAACTTTCTGAATTAAAGAATTAATTAAATCAATAGATAAAGCGGAATTAGATAATATCTCAGACTGCACAGCGTCGTTTAATAGTTTTTCAGATTTATTTGCTTTAACGTCGAAAATATGAGTAGAGGGTGTCTTGTCGTTAAGTTTAGAGCAAGATGAACAAGTTCCAGTTAAGTAAGGCATTATCAAATTTATCACCTATTAAATTAGCACAAGTTGCATGCAAATCAGTTTTACAACGAATACAAGAAATGACGTTTTGAGTTTTGTAAATAGAGTTCTTACATTTCGAACAAGATGAATTGTTAGTAGACATTGCTGCCTTTACGGCAGACCGGGTCGCTTCGTTCATACGAAACTAGCCTCCACGTATCAACAACAACAACGATAACGAATTAGATGTTTACCGTACGGAGTATGACTCACGACTGATTATGTATACATAAAGGATTTTTAATAAGAACTTAGTTTTTATGAACTAGTATTATTATTAAGTAGAAGAGGTTACATTATCGAGAGTACATATCAATGAGTGTACGCTCAACAATGTATAGAGGAGAAATAAAATAAAATAAAAATGACAATATATGTAATTCGCTGATAAGATACCATTTTTTTAACTTGAAAAATAACTGATACTACTAACTTAACAATAGTTCGTTCTTTTGGGCCACCCAGTACATACATTACAATTAAAGAAACACAAATTTGAGAACATTTTAAAACAAGTTTAAAGGGGCAAAATTTGATTTATCATAAAATTATCTATGGAGAGAGTGAGAGAGCTATAGAAAAAGCTGAAATAATTATTTTCCTTTACAAAATAAGCGCTTGGCTTATTTTATTATATAATTGAAAGAGAAAAAAAAGTAATAGGAAGGGTAAACATTTATTTAAAGAGATAAAGGCCTGTAATTGGTTCACATGAGGTAGAAGCTAGAAGAAGGTTAACCCTAAAAGAGTTATTTGAGGTTGGGTTAAGGGGCACCGCTGTGAGAAACTCTTGATGGCTAAATTAGTTAGCTGAAAGGGTAAACATAGAGAAAACAGAAGGAGGCCAGGCTGCCCTGAGGAGCACTCTATATAAATAGACCCTAGGCACAGTGTTCATTGTCTTGTTTAGTTTCAACTCCACAACTATCATATGTATAGTGTGTCCGTGGATTGAGTGCACGTGGGGTGTAAATGACAAAAAAGTTTTGAGTTGAAATTTGAGCTTCTGGGAACCAGCCCTAATTGGTCTTTAAACTAAGTAGTTAAAAAGACCAAGTTAATTAATATACAGGGTGTTGTTAAGATAAATTTTCCAAAAATGTTAAGAGTAAAGCGCCTTTGTATAAAATATATATGTTTTGTGAAAAATTCACTTGTGACAAAGAAATAAAGAAGTTTAATAACAGAGATGAATCTATAATAAAAATAACAGAAAGTCCAGATGGAGCAGAATATTTCAATAAAAATCCAGTGCTAAGTAAATAAATAAGTCTCGGCACAGATCGGAATTTCTCGGCTCTACTCGTAACCCTCATTTTTTATTTTATAAAAAATCTGACTTTGCTACTTTATTTTATTTTATTTTTTTTTAAAAAAAGCATGGTAATCTTTATTAATATTTTTATCTAATGGCGGCTTCTTAATTTCCAGTTTTTAATTTACTTAATGAAAAATGTCTGCTATCAGCTTAATTTTAACCTCTCCCTATTCTCTTACGTCAACCCTCTTACTAACCGTAAGAAATAAATCGTTTTTTAAGAGCGAAAATAAAATCTTCAAATTTTTTTTTTTTTCAAACTTAGAAGGCTTTTTGATTAATTTAGAGAAAAGATAATACATTAAGGCCTCGTCGTTGCAGGTTAAAAAAAATTAGTTGAAAGTATTTAACCCTTCTAAACCATGTTGGAAAGTATGGATATTATTATTAAAATTATCTATTTTTGTATTTAGGAACGCAGCAGCGTTCCGCCCCGCCAAGTCAAAAAGTCAAAATTTCACAAAAGCTGCCAGTGTATATATACTGTAGGTGACAAACTAGGGTTTTTGAGGGTCTGCAGCGTGAAATACGTACAAGCTACCTAAATAGTTTTTTAATATCTTTGTAGGCCGTGTCCTGTAGATTAAAAATAAAAAAAAATGGTCAAAATCGGCCAAGTAGAAGTAGAGAAAAATAGGTTTGAAAATGGTAGTTTTGATGACTTCTTCTTATTCTTATTCTTCCTTCATTTTATGTTGACGCACCTACAGCCTAAACTACTGAACCGATTTTAATGAATGAGGGCTTTTTGGATTCGTCTAGAACCCTAGTGCATTCCTAGATCAAAAAAATTGAGATAGCTCATTCCTACGCTTAACGCGGAGCGAGAAACCAAGCTAGCGAGCAGTCACTCTAACGTTGACGCACCTACAGCCTAAACTACTTAACCGATTTCAATAAATGAGGGCTTTTTGTATTCGTCTAAGGCTCTAGTGCATCCCCCCTCAACTCAACCCCCCCCCCAACCCACACTTAAGCAGAGGTACAGCAGTGTATTGAGTAGTAGTTTCGTGCTTGTCACATGACCTATGAATGACTTCTATTTACGAGTTCATCTTTTGAACTTAGTATTATAGGTTCAGGGTTTAGTTCAACCTTATTCTCTTGAGTTCAAGGGGGGGGGGGGGAATTTGTTTATTAATACATATATTTCTGTTTTCTATGATTTTATTTTATTATTTATTATTATTATTATATATTATTACTTTATAATTATTATTATCTTATTTTTTATGTTTTCTATACTTCTATATCAGAATGATAAGTCTTTTAATGTCATAGGTCTCGTAGTTCTCCAATAGACCTCTCTATAGAACTTGTCAAGCTTTTAACTTCACTTTTATTTGATTCTAATGTGTGGGAATAAACAGTTTAGAGTTTAGAGAATCCTTCCTTAGGAACCGTACAAAAAGTCATGAAATCTGACCAAAAACCACTTGTGTGGTAAAAAAAAACCCCGCCAAGTCTGTGGTCCAAAAAAGTTGTGAAATCAACTTTCTATCCCGCCAAGTGATGTTGGCACTTTCTCCTGACCCATCACTATCAACATAGATACTTTTCAGCTTCTTCTCCTTGGCGGTGTGCCTGCAGTACTACCTAATGTTAACTGGTTGTATTCCACGCACAACCATCTTTCCACACAAACTTCATTTGGCAAATGTGAAGGTAAAACAAGAAATTGTATTGGTGTTTGAAGAATATTAAAATTCCAGTTTTAGGAAATCGCATGGCCCACCGCCAAGGAGAAGAAGCTGAAAAGTATCTATGTTGATAGATATGGGTCAGGAGAAAGTGCCAACATCACTTGGCGGGATAGAAAGTTGATTTCACAACTTTTTTGGACCACAGACTTGGCGGGGTGTTTTTTTTTTTACCACACAAGTGGTTTTTGGTCAGATTAGAATTAGAATTAGCGAAGAAAGATGCTGGTGAAATTCACAGGGGATTTTCTTCGACCTGATAAATCTTGTTGGTTAGGAATATCCGAATAAGCTGTTAGATTGCATGACTTGCAACAAGAAAAATTTACATTATAATTGGATTAAATTAGTGTTTCTAATTCAAAAAGTAGTGTGCCAATTAGTGTGGCACGTAGCTTCCTCGCATCCTGTCAAGTGATTCTCGGATGTTTTACTTTTACAACCTAATATTGACAAATTTATTTCATTTCCGCTTGTTTTAGCGATTATTTTTTGTTTTTTACACGAATAAAAGTATCAATTCAGCATTATTTATTATGAGCAGCCACCTAAAATTGATCTGGGGCTTTCTGCAGGCTACTATCAACACTCCATCCAAATTTATTAAAATTAAGATTTTTTTTTTCTTTTCTTTTACTACAGACTGACGAGGGATCAATAATTTATCTGATGTATAAACGGATTTCAGTCATAGATTATTTTTAATAGGAGACACATTTTGTTGATTCTTCAGGGCGAACACCTAGCTTCGGTAGTCTGTCAAATTATACTACTGGATCCTTGCATCCTATTACGTACTTTAATGATGCTGTGCTTTTACAACCTATTTTTGTCAAATTTATTTCTTTTTCCCCGTTTTATAAATGTCTCAAAATTGTTTGATTGACGATAAAAATTGATTTTTTACATGAATTAAAGTATCAATTTGGCAAAATATTAAGAGTGCATATGGCTAAAATTTATCGGGGGATGTCTGCCAGCTACTTTAGACAAACAATTTAAATTTAATAAAGATCAGATGAGTATGTTTGAATATATAGGTGTAAATAAATTAATATTTGTGCGCAGTTAAGCAATTTTACCTAAATTGCTTGAATTTCAATAAAATGAAAAGTTTACGATGGCTGCGAGAGAAGTCAAGCTATTGTAAACTTAATTCCAAGCGTTTAGTCCAGGTGGTGTTGACAGCTACTTCGAACAACGACCCTGTACTGCTAGTTTTTAAACCAAACACAGCTAAATTACTTTACAAGTGTCAACACCAACCTGCATTTCTGCTAAATAAAAAGCCCTGTATTTCACTATGGAGGTAAAATTAATATTTATAAAACTTATATTTATAAATCTTTAACTTTACTTATTTTCATCGCGTAACTATGGTAGTCAGCTTATATTAATTTTTAACTTACCTAATATAAGTTAGTTTTCGGTATTATCTTTGAATTTATGTTTAGCCAATGTGACAGATGAGGTAAACATTCTGATCATTATTTTTGATGACCATTTAATAATTGGTTTTCTTTTTATACACATATATAATATATAATATAGAATGTTAAATTATATTTTTTATAAGATTGTCCTTAAAAATAAGTTATTTAATGTCTATTTGGGATATTATTTAGAAAACAAATATTTAAATATTTACATTATCAACATTTCATCGAATATTAAGTTGCATTTGTTAAAAAAAAGTATAAGGAAGGTCGTGGTCCAGATTTACAAATAAATGACGTGATGACTTAATGACGTCAGACATTCCTCAAACCAAAAAAAAAAATAAAATAAATAATAATAATATCCACGTCGAGGAAAGAGAGTATTGAATTCGTTTTTTATAAACTTCAAGTTTGGGAATCATTAATCATTCTGAGGCAAAAATATCATCCGTTTCGTCTCAAGCCAACAGCTGACTCCATTCAATAAATACGAATAGCATAGGAGTGGTTACAAGATACCAGTTCAGATAATCTTCAAAAATTTCTACTCAAGAAAATGCCAAAATTAAATATAGCAGCACATCTTCCTTATTGTTCAGTTGTCCTTTCTTAGTTTAATAATGACAAACATATTTAAATTTATAACTATCTAAATATCAATAAAAATTGTCAGTTTTCCTAAGTAAAGCTTTAGTAATTCCTTTAGGCTATAAACCCCTCGTATATACTTTTCTTCAGTAAAGCTTGTGGTTAGTGACAATTTTATTCTTAATTTACTCCTTTTTTTCTAAATAGAATGTTACTCATCTGATTTTTAGTTGTTGTTGTTTAATGTTACTTCATTTATTTTTAAATTTAAATGGTTTGTCTAAAGATGCTCGTAGGTAGCCCTCGATTAATTTCAACAGTATGCGCTCTTTAAATTATTCCAAATTGATACTTTAATTCATGTAAAAAATCAATAAATTTTGACAATTATGAAAGAGGTGCAGTTCAATAACCAATTTTGACAAATTTAAAAAACAGGGAAACATTAAATAACTTTGACAATAATAGGTTGTAAAAGCATAGCATAAATAAAGTACGCGATAGGATGCGAGTTAGCTGTGTCTAATTGGCAGACTATTTTATGTATTACCTGCAAGCTTACTGAAGGTAACAGAAGCTATGTGCCCGTCGGATTGAACGAATTATGTCCCCGATTAAAAATATTCCAAGTCAGAAACCTCTTTAAGACATATAAGTGAAATAATTGATCCCGAGTCTACCTGACTGTCTGTCGTACAATTTTTTCGAACTAACAAAATATAAAATTACTCGACTAATTTAATAAAGAAAATTAGATAATAGGACATAATTAGCCTATAAGTGGTCCTATAAGGTAAGCCTATAAGGTGTTTTTCTTTTACATGCACACAAACATACATTTATTTGATCCATCTTCAAAAGCATTATGTAGTTCTTAATAAATTTGGATATTAAATGGTGTGGAAAAATTTGATTTTAATATACTTTTACTCTGGATTCCACACATATAATAGGCCTGATGATATCTCTCAAGGGATGACATATAGCCAATAAGTGTATATGAAATAATTTTATAAGTATATGAAATAATTTTCGACTAAATTTTGTTCACCCCCTGCAAGACCCAACACGATAGATCCTCGTTTAACTGGAGCTTGAATGCATATTTAATGTTACAAAATATTAAAGGTGTCCTCTTAATAGAAACCCTTTACTAAAATATTTATTTGATTATTCTTAATAACACTATCCTTGATAATGAATATAATAACACAATCTCTTTAAATAGTATTATCCTTAAGAGGAAAAGTATACTACATATATGAGAAAGTAAAATATAGAGTTAAAACGCTTTAGAATATTATTTTTTATTTAACTACATGAAGAGATTAGAACTTAAATACCGAGTTAATGAAAGAGTAATTAAAAATATAATTATCCTCGGCAGTTTCGAGTGAATCAAAAAGTTTAAATAAACTTCGTAAAAGGGTCGAATTAACTGAACTAGAAGGGGTGCTTTTTACGACAAAGCGCCCTTGATTAAAAAGAATAAAATTCGCTCAAATTAAAAAAAAAAGATTATTCGGGGGAAAAGAGATTTTAGAATTCAAAGGAAATTTGGATGGTTTTAAATTTATTAGTAGGAAAGATAAATATGTAACACCATCAACAATGATGCAGTAAAGCAGACAAGGAAAAAACAGTGAATTAATTAAATTTAGGGGAAAAAACTTTAACTATGAAAAAAGAACTACATATAGAATTTTTTAATAAACTGAGTCTCGGGATTCCCAAATGGTTGGTTCAACGCCGGTCATGGCACAATGGATCTGCTTTTAGTCAGAGTGTAGAAACCTGACTTTTTAAAACAGTTTAAAATTGTAGAAGAAGTAACAGTTCTCAAAGTTTTGTCTGTCATAATCATGGCAGTCAAAACGGCGATGTTAACGTTAACAGTCTCCTGATTATCGAGGCAATCTAATATGGTCCTCATAATTTCGTGATTATAAAAGGTTTTAAAATTTTGAATTATGCCTTGGTCAAGTGGGTAAGAAGTAGGGGAGAAGTTTCCAATCGTAACATGTTCACACGTGTCTCTCCGGGAAGGAAATTCGTATTGTCGAGAGCTGGGGAGAGGAACTTTGAATTGCAGTGTGTCGATGTCTCCACTTTTACAGAATTTTACTTCGAATTACTGAGTGTGCCAAATTGCATTGTTTTTCTTCGAAATACCGAGAGTTTTTCAAGGGACCGAGCATTTGCTTCGAATTATTGAGAGGTTCGTATTAATGAATGTTTGAATTATCGAGAGTCTCGGATGAAAAAAAAAAAAAAATAAATAAAATCATCACAAATGAGAAGATTTTCTGCGAACATATTATGACTCATTATAATTATCAGACATACCTACAAAGTAAATTCTTGGCGATCAATAAGTAAAAGTTTCTAGGCTAAACGAAACGGCTTTATAGTGGCTGGGTTCAAAAATGAAGAAAATAAAAAAATACTTACTAAAATCTAAAAGAGAAAGGGATAAAAGTAAAATGTAGAAAAACAGTCCTTTAATACTAAAGTAAAAGATAAATACAAAAATAAATTTGATGAAAGTTAATAAGAAAAACCGAAGCAAAACATTTTAACGATAACTACTGGGTGACATGAAAGATTCAACTCGAATTTGGAAAACGATAAATGATTGTTTAAATAAATAAACAAAATGTTCAAAATAATAAATCAAGAAAAACCTTGTTAACCATGTAGATTATACAAAAAAATACAGCTCATGATCAGAATAGATCATTTTTGCAGAAAGATATCCACAAAGAAAGAACATATGAACCAGGCACACAAACTTCAACGAAACACTAAATGCAGTTGACTAAGGCACGGAACACTCAGTAGCAATGTTTACAGACAGGTTTTAAGGTGTGTTTGTGACAAAAACAAAATTAGTATTTATCTTTAAACCTTTAAATAATTGTAAACAAAACAAACTTTTTATTTAATATTTGTTTATCCTTTCTTAATACTCATTTTGAACAATATAATAAACGTATGAAGTAAGTACAAAATTAATATATTTAAGACACGGTAATACAAATCATTATTTGTTAAAAAGTAAATATGAAGATATTTATTTACTTTTAAATTTGATTACTTTTTATGAATACTACTTTTTAAATCTCATCGATCATTTATAGATGTCCCTCCAAACCTCTCTCCTAGCCAATGGAAACTACCTCCTGTTATAGTAATAAAGCTTCATAATCCTGTTCATTTTGACTCAACCTACCCCTAACGTCTACCGCCCTATTAGACTCCTTCTAGAAATATATTAATATTATAACATCCTTGAAAAACATTTCACAGGTTGTACATACCGTACTGCATTCTTGAATCCCAGATTATACTTGCACACCACCAATTGGTTGTCAATCAGCACATTCAACCTGGCAACAAGGCCATTGCGTTGTAGATACCATCTCCACAGCTTTGAGAAAAATAAGTATGTCTCCACTGCCTTTATTTTCAAAGTACAACCTCTCGATCGAATAAGTAACACCTGTCGGAAAGTGCTGTGGAAACTTTCAAGAGAGTCCTCCCTCTTATCTATAACTTAATCCTTTCCTTTTTAAGTTTTTTGGTAGTTTTCTTACTACTGAAAGATTAAATTTTAAATAATTCAAATAACAATTATCAATAACTACGGGAGACATACAGAGAAAAATAGACTCCCGCACCGGGACTCGAACAACGGGACCTCTATTTACCGTACAGGTGCTCTTACCAACTGAGCTATACGGGAGAATGAGCTATAAGAGCACCTGTACGGTAAACAGAGGTCCCGTGGTTCGAGTCCCGGTGCGGGGGTCTATTTTTCTCTGTATGTCTCCTGTAGTTATTGATAATTGTAATTTGAATTATTTAATCCTTTCCTTGAACTAGAAAAACAGGGGCTTTAAACTCTCTCATTGATCCTCTATTTCTAACGCCTTTCCCATGCTTACAAGCATGCCTCAAGACAGTATTCTAGCTCCTTTCCTGTATTCCCTTTACAGCTGATATTCTAGTTCACAGAATCACTAATTATGACGATGGTAAGCTATCCTTCTCTACCAATTGCGATTACCAATTAACAATATTCTTCCAAACCACATTTCCTCTGCGGCAATAAAGGATATAATTGAATAGAGAAAAAGTAGGTATGCATTTACCCTTAGGCGATTGCCCTTTTTCCGCGTTTTCTTAAACGTAACTCTTCTTCCTGTGGCTAGTGAGTATGGTACTTAAGACATTGCTTTAAAGAATAACATGGAATTCACAAACAACATACAAATCGAACTAACATAGATAGAGCGACCCTACAAATTACTTATACGAATTTCAGACTCTAGATCAAAACTCTCTTTCATCAAATAACTAACCTAGCCCTAAACCGTGTGGAACTACCAAGACGTCTAACTCCTACAAAATCCTCTCACTCTAATCGATTATTATCCTTCAGAAGGTCGTCGACGCCCCATTCTATATATCCAACCAAATAATATATCAATGACCTGAATGCTCCTTGTCCTAGCATCCACTCGATGCTTCTAATCCATTTTTTTTTCTTTATTCTAATCGCCTTGTCCAAAATCTATCCTTTATTACAATCCCGGACGACCCCCTCAGACGCCCACTTGATCTTTTGTAATAACATTCTGTAACAATGTTTTTATTCTTTAAAATCTCTTATATTGATAGGGTAACTAATGAGTAAACTTGTTTGCATTATGAGATTTATAAGTTCTATATTAATTTTCTAATAAATATAATCCTAATTATTATTAGGACCATATACTATATTGTTTACAATATAATATTTAATATAAAAATTAAACATTTTCAGAAAAAAAATACATTTTTAAATTAAAACAATAGGTATAAAATTTAATAAATGTTATTCTACAATGAATTGGATAATTTATTTGATAATT
>KZ651469.1:238713-252675 GCA_001010745.2 Gerris buenoi | reverse complement strand
AATTTTGTTCGGATCGGTTCAGCCGTTCAGGAGAAAACTTTAGTACCCTGTACCTCGTACCCCTGTGTACCGATTTGGACCATTTCAGATTTATACCTTCCTGTGGTTGGTTACTATGGCCGTGCCGAATTTTGTTCGGATCGGTTCAGCCGTTCAGGAGGAGTATGCATCCTAAAAAATGGGAAGTGTAGTATAAGAGCTTCGCTTCGCTCAGCTCAATAATAAATAAAGGCTATAGGTAATCAGTCGATTCATAATCAACTAATATATGTATATTCGACAAAACTAAGTAAAATTATATCCTTCCTCGTAAGGTTTTTCATACCGTACTTTATGGGTCATAAATCATTTACTTGCTCTTATAAATGCACTTTATAATTGAGTTATTTTGATTATGATTACAATTGGTTTGAACAGAAGTTGGTATAGCGAATCCCGTTTACATATCTATTAATAGGTGAATAATTTTCATTCAAGGTGGATAGAGTTTATCGGTTCTCTATTAGCTGTGGGCTGTAGGATAGATGTGGAAGTAGTTAGCAGAGTGAATACCATGAAACATAGATAATGATTGATTATTTGTCGAAGCCAGAAATTAAGGGACAGCATAGAAAACCGCAGCGTGTAACAACGCCAGTTATTCTAATAGAATGTCATATATCTCTCCTGGTAATAACAAGCCCATAGCAAGCCATCGACCTTCATAACGCTTTGATGACAGCAACTCAATTTAACCATACATCGCCTACTATACGTTGCTTATAACCCGTAGCATTCTACGAGGTAACATAACTAGTGTACGTATCTGTAGGCTCAGATGTATCATCATCATGCTACTTCCAACGTCATTATGTTAAGCCCTATACATGTCGGAACTGTATTTGAGTGAAACATGTTTCTAGAATTGAAATCCAAGCTGATATTTCCTCTCTAATATGCTGTAACACATGTAGAGCTCTTGTACTCTCATCAATAAATGTAGCAGATTATGGAAAGATGGATTAATATCAGCTTGGATATCAATTAAATAAAATAATAATTTAACAATAATATATTAAACAAATTATTTGGTATTTAAGTCTCCCTCTGTCCGAGAAGAACTAATACTCCTAATCTATCCAGTACAAGAAATGATACTGTTTGACTGTTGCCCCTATCTATTCTCTATCCCTAACAATCTAAAACATTTTCTTTCCAACTTTACAGCCCGTTAAATTTAAAACATCTTCTAAATTGGCAATTAAGCAGACTTTTAGCATAGACTATGGTTTTATGATGACCAACCCCGAAAATTTAGTGAGCGAGCGGGATAGGTCGGTTGAGCCAGGAGCGTGTAGACAGGAATTTTCCATAGGTTTTCAGCCAAACCAAAGAAAAAATATTATAGCTATATATAAATAGCTAATCTGCAGTTATCCATACAGTCGAGGATCGCTTAGCAGCACAATTTCACTTGATTTATACACTTAAGAGATCATATCCCTTTGTCAAAAGAGTTAATTTTTATACATTTGAAAGTTTATATCATTTTACGTATAAACATTTTAGGTATAATATCCCTTTGTTTAAACAGTACATTTGATTGAGGGCCCCCCAATTTTCTAACCTTTTTTCTTAGGTTGCTGGATAACTGCAGTTTTAACAATATATTGTATAGTGTTGATTTCAGGCGGCCGGTACGTCCGTATCGGGTTTACTCAATGCCCATGCGCAAATCAAACAGAAACTGTGCAGAGGAATATCTGGAAACGACTGATGCTAGGCGGTAAGTCTGAGTTGCTGAGTTGGCAGACGGTGCACCTTGCCATAAAATGTGGTAACTACGTCGTATATAATAGAGTTAAGAATATTCTTTAACATAAAATATAAATGCAGAAGTCGAGTTTGAGCACTTGTTTAAAGAAACAAAGAAAGCGTTTCTATTTCGTTGTTCTTTTTCATCCTCTGACAGCAATTTGAATAAATCCTATTCTCCTTTTTCCCCAAGAATCAAAACCCCTTGTTTTTTTAAAAAAAAGTATTTGAGACTTTGCCTTGAAAGTCCCGGGCTGGATTCCGCAGCCCTTTGAACCGAACAAGCCAGCCTTCCGAGGCCTCATGTTAAAAAATATGCCGACGAATCTTAACATGCTCCGCTCCGCCTTCCCTTTTCGAAAAGGCAAAAAAGAAAATAAATATATTTTATAATGTTATAGATAATATCAAAAAAGATTAAAAGCATCTCTGTAAACAGCTTGTTCTTTGAACGAGGCAAACTTGGAATACCAAAATCCTGATTAAATATATCAAAAGGATTTTATCTCTACCACGATATTGCAGTGTCGTCACACTTTATTGATTATTGAATTTTATATATTTATTTATTTACTTCTTTTTTCCTTTAAAGCTGGTTTATTTAGAGGTAAAAAGAAAGCTTTATATACCGATATTCTGTTGAATTTTTATTAAGAAAGATATTTTTCAGTGAATTTCATTAGACTAGGGGTTTCTTTGCCAAAATGAATTATTGTTTTTTAACATTGAAACTAAATTAATCTACGTTAATTATACTTTCATGGGGGTAAATTATTGAATTTAAGTTGTAAAAACGAATTAGAATAGAAAATAATACATTATTTGTATTAATAAAAAGAAGCTTCACTATGTTTATAATGCTAATAATCTTTTTAAAAAAATAAAAAAATACTTGTAAGATAATGAAGCCTCGAGTTATCGAAGAAACATAGCTAACTATAATCAGCTATAATAAAAAAACAAGAAGTAAACAACAACAACAACAACAATGTAATGACAATTGACATAATTCTTCACTCCTCCTCGCAATTGATCAGCATGACGCCGTTGTTTCTGAACCTCTGTTTTCACTACAGAGTAAGCTTAGCACAATCTTTTCAGTATCTTTCCCTCTGTGTAACCTTTCTCTGGCATCATTTTATCCATGCCAAGACTGCTTCACCCAATCACAACTCAGCAATTCACCTTATCTTCAACTACCGTCCAAATATCAGCTCTACCAGTCGTTCGATGCGGTATCACCCGATAATTAAATAAAAATGTTGTGAGTTTGCTTTGGAAGTCAATCGTAGCTCATATCGCTGCCTCAAATCTCTTCTTAAATGTCTAAACCACACGTTCTGCGAGACTGTTTGTCCGAGGGTGGTAGGGTGACGACATGAACTGTATTATTGGTTGCAGTATTCTTTTAACATTACTTACCTGAACTGGCGACCGATATTAGGGACGGTCATTTTAGGCAAGCCGAACTAACAAATAAGTCTTTCAAGGTGTTTAGTGGGTATACTGTAAGCCACTTTGTAGTGGAATCGACTAATACCAATTCCGTCCATGAAATGGCCCGGAAAAAATCTATGTGGACCCTCGACCATATTGTATTTGTAGTGTCTATGAAGTTTCGGAATTTCAGGATCCCTCGCTTAATTCTTTTGACCTGTCCTACAAAGCCTGACGATAAATCTACGTCTCCGTTATCAAATATTCTTTGTTATTCACATATGACCTATGATAATGTGTGTATAAACATGACATATGATAATGTGTGTATAAATATGTAGATACAAATATTGCCCACCTCGCTAGTCTACATAGAAGTCACCTTAAGAAGTTCTGAATGTTCAAGTAAGTTTTCAAAAGGCCTATATCCTATATGTTAAGAATGTATGTCCAGTCCATATATAAACCCATAAAATTTACTAGCAGCAAATACAAAACTCAATGCTTATCGATCTACAACAGAGTTCTATAACTGCTTTTATTCTGAGTTAAGGGATTTTGATAAGTATTAATCTTTGTCTCGCTCTTATTCTAAAGTCTCATCTCTCTTATTCTAAAGTAAGCGAAGTTGCCTAACNACAGAAAAGACCCCAAAAACGTTAATAGCCAAGAATAGTTTTTATTTTTATATTTCAAAATGACCTGAAATACTAATTGACTAAATATTATTGAACATTACCAAATTGTTTAATTGCTGGTACTGGTACTATTAACCTTCTAAATTTACAGTTTTGATAAATTTTATTGAAGTAAATTTCGTGTTATCTATTAAAACCACGAAAGCGTTACGCTTTTAAAGCGAAAGAATAGAATTAAAATTGAATTAAACTGTAATCTGGATGAAATATTTAAACGGAAAGAGCCACAATCTGGAATCAAAAAGGCATTCGTATTACCATTCCATTTAGAAACAAAAGGAAGGGGGGAAGATGAAGATAAAGCGCCAGTAAAGAACCAGATAAATTTAAACAGGCTTTTTTCTTCATGTTATAAAAAAAGGATTTAAATTCTTTTAAAAAACATTGGTACAGGGATTAAGCTAGCATAAACTTTGATAAGGTTAGTGGAGGAGGTAGAAAAATTAAACTTTCGTTCAACGACGATTTTTTTTGTTCTAGGTTTTTAAGGAAAGGGAAAGAACTGTCTTTTAGTACAGTTCCGATTTAGAAACTTTTTGATTTCCGGGGTTGGAGTCGGAGTTTAACGAGAGATGGGAAGAAGGAAGTAGGAAAGTAAATGGGATAGAAGACAGAGCGAAGTAGTAGAAAGTACGCGGGCAAGAAAATGCGGTTGAAACTTTACAACGAGTCGAGTGTAAACCAGTAGACAAGATGGATGGATTTTTAAGAACATCGGTTGAAGACGACGCTCTTAGACATGTTGAAACCTTTACAGAAGGATTAATAGATATAAGTTGAAAGTTGTGCGCGTAGTGAGGAAATAAGGAACCAGTCTTAACGTAAGATAAATGTTTTAACAGAATGTGCTTCTCAGAGCCAAAAGGGAGGTAGAAACAACATTCTTGTTCTCAGTTCAAGAAGCAATATACTCAACTCATACCTCTACCACTTGTTTCTCGCTTTTTTCCCCTATTTGTTCATAGACTATAATCCAATAGAGTTTCTGGTTTAACAAAATGGATACTAAAGGTTTTAAAACATCTCTACATTGTTGTAAAGTAAAACACATTGTCCTAATATAATATAACTGAAATGTATTTAATGTTCTTTACAATGCATCTCCAGGTTGAGAAAATCATTATTTTGCCTTTCTAGGAATATGGGCAAGAATCCGGTTCCTAAGCTTAAATTATCTGCTTCTGTACATACACTACTTAATATTTATTTTCGTTACACTCACAAACAGTCTTTTTAGCCGTTTAGACGTAATTGACTCCCAGACAAATAGACATAACATTTTCTATCAGGACTATTCATTTAGTGGAAATACAAAATTTAAGCCCAATTGGATAAAAGATTAAGAAACATAAAATTAAATTAAACTCCCCTGTAACACACACTATTGTGAAGCGCGGATATCCAGCTAGTATAAAATACAATAAATCCTCACTATTATTATTGTTGTATTGTTTTTATTTATGAAATGCTAAATAGCAGAACCACAAGTGGGCACTATAATATAATCATTAGTAACATAAAGACCATTCTAATTTAAACATTATTGACTCTTAAGCACGGTTTACACGCTCAAGCCATTTGCACAAACTGGTTTGCGCAAGCCAGTTTGTGCAAATGGCTTGAATGAAATAGACATTCAGTTTGGCTTGCGCAAACTTCGAACAAGTAGTTCGTCCTACCCCTCTAGTAGGAAGTACTAGGTAACTACTTCTACATAGTTTACTATAAAAGAGATCATTATAACTGAAAAATTCAATTGTTTTTTATGGCTAATTTTAATGCTGTTTCTTCAAAACTGGAAACAAGCTACTCGAAGTTTTATCAAATAAATAAATTAATTAATTGGTAAAAATATAACGGATTTTAAGGTTCAGCACTGCACTAGTATGGTCTTGCAAAAAATATGAAACTAAACAAAAACGTTGTATTTTATGTCCCCCCCCCCTTCCTATCGGGCGCTTTTTCGCATAAACGGGGTAGCAGTGGTACCCCGTAGGGCCCCTACTTTGAAACACGTGAAGTATAAAAGGAAACTGTTTGTTTGACGACAACGATAACTGAAACATTCAAAAAATAACTAGTTACTGGTTCGGAACGAACCAGTAACTCGTTCCACTCATGGAACCGTTTCTCCCATCCCTATGTAGCACCCTTTTATGGGGTTTTCAGATTCCCCAAGGCTTTCTAGTACACAAGAAAAAATCAGTCTACTGTGTATTAGCTTAATAGATGTTAGTTGGCTTAATATCCTTGTTCGACCTTAAAGACCTGTTCAAAAAAATTCTAACGAACATATTGCATCATATTGACCTCCAGGTCAATGAGCTTTAAGGATTATTTTTTTTATTAAAAAAATGTGTTTGTTATAATAAATTGTGAGGTTTTTTAAACCTTTTACATTCAGAAACCATAAAAGTTGAAGAATGCAACCCTGTATTCGCGAAAACGCGCCCGGTAGAAATAGGGGGTTGGGATAACAGAAAAGACCCCAAAAACGTTAATAGCCAAGAATAGTTTTTATTTTTATATTTCAAAATGACCTGAAATACTAATTGACTAAATATTATTGAACATTACCAAATTGTTTAATTGCTGGTACTGGTACTATTAACCTTCTAAATTTACAGTTTTGATAAATTTTATTGAAGTAAATTTCGTGTTATCTATTAAAACCACGAAAGCGTTACGCTTTTAAAGCGAAAGAATAGAATTAAAATTGAATTAAACTGTAATCTGGATGAAATATTTAAACGGAAAGAGCCACAATCTGGAATCAAAAAGGCATTCGTATTACCATTCCATTTAGAAACAAAAGGAAGGGGGAAGATGAAGATAAAGCGCCAGTAAAGAACCAGATAAATTTAAACAGGCTTTTTTCTTCATGTTATAAAAAAAGGATTTAATTTCTTTTAAAAAAAATTGGTACAGGGATTAAGTTAGCATAAACTTTGATAAGGTTAGTGGAGGAGGTAGAAAAATTAAACTTTCGTTCAACGACGATTTTTTTTATTCTAGGTTTTTAAGGAAAGGGAAAGAACTGTCTTTTAGTACAGTTCCGATTTAGAAACTTTTTGATTTCCGGGGTTGGAGTCGGAGTTTAACGAGAGATGGGAAGAAGGAAGTAGGAAAGTAAATGGGATAGAAGACAGAGCGAAGTAGTAGAAAGTACGCGGGCAAGAAAATGCGGTTGAAACTTTACCGAATTAATCTTGTTAATGTGTGGTGCGGGAGACAGGCGGGTCCCCGGCAAATCCACTACTCCCCGAGCTTTCCCGACTTTAATTAATTAAATTTTGGGTAAGGCTTTTCCGTTGTAAAAGCGTAAGGGGAAAGTGGCTCGCTTTTCCTAGAAAGTGATCCCTTACCTTGGAAGGATTTCGAGCAAGAAACTAGAGGATCGGAAGTAACTGATTGTTTAAGAGTAGAGCGAACTATTTCAGCAGCTTTCTTCTGAAAACTTAAGAAGTAGATGGTTTGTGAGTTGTGATTGTGATCAACAGAATTAACACTGAAACGACCAAGTTTTAGCGAATAACTTCGATAAGGGTTTACTCACTATACGGGTTCTACCCAATAATACCACATTAAAACATGGCATACTTTGATACGGCAGTCATATACAGACCAGACATTCATCAAAGATTCATACTATTCATTTTTCAAATCATAGTCAGACTAGAAATAAACGAGTGTCACAGAGATGTTGTGGGACTTACCCATAGTGTTTTCATCAAAGCCCCTTTCAATTCTATGTTCTGCTCTATATTCCCTCTTCGTACAAGTATGGTCATATCAATATTAGCACTTTTTATCTTTAAAACTGAAACCCAGCGTTCATGATATTTTGTGAAGTCATAGAATAACTTTCTAATGAGGTAAATGAAGGTGTTTGGTAACTCCAAACACCTTCATCTATGTAACAGTGTTATTTTTTATCCACTCGTGTCTAGAATTATATTTTTAGACTGACTTCTCATGGAAGTATTTTCTACTTTAGAATGCTGGTAAGAGATAGTGCAATACGCTATGTAAAAAACATAACATATTGCGTGGAAGCAAGTGAACTTTTTTCTTTTATCTTGCTTGTTTGAGATCTCTAATCTCTCACAAGGTAGAACTTGCTTGGAAGAAGACACGATGTGCGAAACTTAAACCCGATCTGTCCAAAACAAGAGGAATAGGAATGCCGTAGCCAAGATTTATCGAGGTACCGAAGAGGGCTTTGCGGATACGGGTGAATGCACCCCTAGGATATCTACAGGATGCACGGGGGAATATCACCCCCACTTTAAAGGGTGGAATAGCCGAAGCCTTATCCACGCGGGGATTTTCTCCTCCTTGTATTTCTCTAGGGTTTAAACCACCTCCTCGATTGGAATAATATAAATGGGTGGAAATATCGGATGCAATTATACTAGTTCTTCCAATCTTCAAACCAACTTTTATACAACTCTATTGGTTTTACAGAAGGCACAACTCAACCGGATAAAGACGATAAATTCAGGGTAGTTGTAAGTATCTTTTTTAATCTTTCCAGTGTAGTAAAACATTTTTCCTTTCTCTCTTTTCAAATAAAAAATTATTAGTTAATATGAGATAATATTACTATTATCAAAATCAAAACTTAATATATATTTTTTAATAAAGTTAAAATATTTAAATTAAACAGCCAAAAAATTTGATAAAAATAATTTTTATTATTATTAAAATTAGAAAAAATGACAGTGAAAAAAACTAATATTGCTTGTATACCAAACGATAAATAGTATATATATATATTTGACCTCCAGGTCAATGAGCTTTAAGGATTATTTTTTTTATTAAAATAATGTGAGTTTGTTATAATAAATTGTGAGGTTTTTTAAACCTTTTACATTCAGCAACCATAAAATTAAAAGAATGCAACTCTGTATTCGCGAAAACGCGCCCGGTAGAAATAGGAGGTTGGGATAACAGAAAAGACCCCAAAAACGTTAATAGCCAAGAATAGTTTTTATTTTTATATTTCAAAATGACCTGAAATACTAATTGACTAAATATTATTGAACATTACCAAATTGTTTAATTGCTGGTACTGGTACTATTAACCTTCTAAATTTACAGTTTTGATAAATTTTATTGAAGTAAATTTCGTGTTATCAATTAAAATCACGAAAGCGTTACGCTTTTAAAGCGAAAGAATAGAATTAAAATTGAATTAAACTGTAATCTGGATGAAATATTTAAACGGAAAGAGCCACAATCTGGAATCAAAAAGGCATTCGTATTACCATTCCATTTAGAAACAAAAGGAAGGGGGGAAGATGAAGATAAAGCGCCAGTAAAGAACCAGATAAATTTAAACAGGCTTTTTTCTTCATGTTATAAAAAAAGGATTTAAATTCTTTTAAAAAACATTGGTACAGGGATTAAGCTAGCATAAACTTTGATAAGGTTAGTGGAGGAGGTAGAAAAATTAAACTTTCGTTCAACGACGATTTTTTTTGTTCTAGGTTTTTAAGGAAAGGGAAAGAACTGTCTTTTAGTACAGTTCCGATTTAGAAACTTTTTGATTTCCGGGGTTGGAGTCGGAGTTTAACGAGAGATGGGAAGAAGGAAGTAGGAAAGTAAATGGGATAGAAGACAGAGCGAAGTAGTAGAAAGTACGCGGGCAAGAAAATGCGGTTGAAACTTTACCGAATTAATCTTGTTAATGTGTGGTGCGGGAGACAGGCGGGTCCCCGGCAAATCCACTACTCCCCGAGCTTTCCCGACTTTAATTAATTAAATTTTGGGTAAGGCTTTTCCGTTGTAAAAGCGTAAGGGGAAAGTGGCTCGCTTTTCCTAGAAAGTGATCCCTTACCTTGGAAGGATTTNATATAATCATACATCAACAACTAGGTTTCTGATCCTTTTATTCAACCTTTTGAAAATATCAAAGAGTTGTAGATATCATCTCATCTACCATTGAGCTGAAAAAGTATTGCTCTGCTGTCTTCTTGAATAAAGTACGAGCTTTTGACAGGGTCTGGAATGCTGGCTAACTCTGGAAACTCAAGGGTATCCCATTAACCTACTACCTTATCCTTAAGTCATACTTAGCAAACCGTTTTTACCATGTTTCCTATAACTTCTTAACTTCCTCCACTTATCCTACAAATGAGACATAACATCCTCGCTCCTTTCTTTTATAAAAATTTTAACCCATGATATCCCTAAACAGCCTTCTACCATCCTTGGTTCCTTTGAAGACGATAAATGTTTACTCTCCCACCATAAAAATTCTCGTAGACACACCGTTAAAGAACACGAGCATGTGATCTAAAGACACGAAAACTGCGGTTCTCCATTCCTTAACCACATCCTTATTCCACACCATAGTTCAGTCAAGCCACCCTTTATTGTAGAATCACATGGGCAAAACCACACATCTGCACTAAGCAAATACATTGTCACAAGCTAGAAAATTTTACATAGACTCCTCAACAAAAAAAAATCAAACAACACACACTACATATACTCATATACAACACAATTCTCAAACCTACATTGACACATGGCATCAAACTATGGGCCTGCACCAAACGTTATAACTCCTATCGCATCCAATCCTTACAGTCAAAGATCCTCAGAACTAAGTAAATGCACCTGTATGTACCTAATGATATACCTAATAATATGTACCTATATGTACCGCCGAAGCGAGTACAAATGCACCTAACTACGTATCCAACTAAATTCTGCACAATGACCTGAAAATCCTACTTGTCCGAGACCCGCTACAGATCCTTTCACCAGTCAGTTTATCTCCACACAAATCCTCTTATCTAAAAACTGTCATCCTAAATCATTTCTGACAACCTTCCAATTAGTCCAGTCAAATTAGCTCAAAATGGCGGCATATCTTGCATTAAATCATGTAGTTCCAATTTTTTCAGGAATGTGTAGAGGATGGTCCCCTGAACAACGCCTGATCAAGTCCCATCGATTACATTTGCCGCTAGCGGTGGGAGGGGGGGGGGGGCAAAAGGTCACATTTTTCAGTTATCGGCGTTTATCTCGAAAACGGTACGTCGCACAGAAAATGTTATTCTATTTAAAATTAAAGCTGATAAAATTTCAAACAAAAATGTTTGAATGCATATTTTACCTACGACCAACAGTTTTAAAGCTATAGGGTCGACAAAAATCAGTATTTTCAAAAATTAAATTTAATGTAAAATAACATATCCCTTTCATGAATTATTTTAATGATGAGGATAGACCAATTTTTTTAGGGCTATAAGCTGCCGAAGTGTGTAGTAAAAAATTTAAATTTAAAAAAATGTGAATATAATGTTTTTTGTCGACCCTATAGCTCCAAAACTGTTGGTCGTAGGTAAAACATGCATTGAAACATTTTTGTTTGAAATTTTATCAGCTTCAATTTTCAATAAAAAAATTTCCCCTAAGAGCAATAGCTTTGGAGATATGAGCAAAAACCTGAAAAAAGTCACGTTTGAGCGCTGTGGCACTGACTCCCCCCCTCTACAACTCAAGAAGCTGCAGGCTCTAGCTGCCTACACCCTTCGGCAGCTAATAGCCTTAAAACAAACAATTTTTATATCCTTACTAACTTATTAAAACATCATTCAAATATCAACATAATTCAAATAAAATATGTAAACAATAAAATGTGAATAAATGTTTATTTTTGAAAATACTGTTATTTGTCGACTTTAAAGCTCCAAAACTGTTGGCCGTAGAAAAAAAATGCATAGGTACATTTTTGTTTGAAATTTTATCAGCTTTAATTTTGAATAAAATAACATTTTCTGTGCGACGTACCGTTTTCGAGATAAACGCCGAAAAATTAAAAATGTGACCTTTTGCCCCCCTTCCCACTTCTAGCGGCGCCTGAAATCGATGGGACTTTATCAGGCGTTGTTCAGGGGACCATCCTCTACACATTCCTGAAAAAATTGGAACTATATGATTTAATGCAAGATAAAAACCTAATTTGACTGGACTAAATGTGCTCGAAGCGGCAATGGCCTCGAGATCTAATAACTGTTTATTTAAAGATATTTAACGAAATTGTTCTTGGCATTTGTAAAATTAACATGTGTACAAAATTTCAACTAAAACTATCATTTTTGCTTCCGAGCTTACCGAAGGTAACGGAAGCATTGTGTTCACTTTTGAGAAAGAAAAAGTTTTATGCCTCCGATTTTAAAAATTCTAAGGCAGAAATCCGTTTCAGACATCAGGGAAAATGTTTGGTTCCGTGTCTGTCTGTCTGTCGGTTTGTGTCCGCGAATCATGAAACGTGCGACAATAACTTGAGTAAATGTCGTCCGATTTTGATGACATTTGGTAGAAATGTACATTTTACCAATGCCCAGGACGAGCTCGTTGGATAACGTTATCCATCCGTGCGTTCACGCGCAACGCTCGCGTAAACGTGAAATTCAAATTTAAAATTGGAATTTTAGGTCGGGGAAAAAAATCAAACGTCATCTATTCAATGAGACAAACATTTTTTTAAAGTACAAATTTAGTAAAACCTTTAGCGACTATGAAGTGTTAAAGATCGCTAAAAACTGTTATATCATTTACAAAATAAATAATATAACAATAAAGTTATATAAAGTTAATGTTAATATAACAATAAAGTACATGATAGGATGCGAGGAAGCTATGTGCCACACTAATTGGCAGTCTATTTTACCTATGTTATCGTTATCGATCGATTCGTTACTGGTCTTTTGGATTCACTCCTGGGCTAGTAGGAGTGACCCTATTACTTTCCACAAGGAACTTCGTTTCAAAAATATTTTATTTTTAATATGATAGGTGTTGATTAACCTTCGAGGTTTTTAAAAAGTAATAAGTATAATGACAATAACTTATAGCGTAGTATTAGTTTTCCGTGGGTTGACTCATATTAACAGTTTGGTTTTTCGGTGGAATCCGCATCACGAAGGGTTTGAAGTCCAACGTTCGATAAAGGAAATTTCACTTTCAATACTGAAGTGTTTTCAGGGATGTGATACATCGTGATATTAACTCAAAGCTACAACAAGATATACTCAACTCAACGTATCCAATTTAGCTTGTGGTATAACTTGATTTTGCTTCGAGTTAACATCACGATTCACCTCACCATAAATACTGCTTTCAGGTGTGGAAACGAAACGATGGACTAATAATAACGATGGACTAATTAGTCCCTTCGTGACGCAGATTTTACTGTAAAATCAATTTTTTTTCATAGGAGAAATACAATAAATAGGATATATTAAAATATTTAAACAAACAATAATAAGTCAATAACTAATATGTATGTGCACTCTGCACCCTCTCGAGAGAATTCTTAACTTACAAGTTTCAGATTGCTATACTTACTTTAAACGCAATACCACCCTCATTACTTTGACTTAAATTTTATAAACCTGACATTTAACAAAATGAATGAGATACAGCGAAAAGAACCAAATTCTATTATGGCTCCGATTTCAAATTTGCCAAGACAGAAATCTATGCGAAATAAAATAATTTAAAAAAAACTACGTCTGATTTAATGAAATTTTTGCGGTTGACATTGTTATTTATACTTATATCTTCAATTCTACAAATCTTTATGAATTTTGGATGGTTTGTCGAAAGTAGCCCACAGATAGCCCCAGATTAATTTTAACCGTCTGCGATCTTTAAATTATACTATATGATACTTTAATTCATGTAAAAAATCAAAACTATTTTGAAAGGTTTAAAATACGCGAGGAAAATTAAATAAATTTTACAAACATAGGGTGTAAAAAAGCATAAAATCATTTTTTAAGTATACAAAATAGGACGCTAGAAAGCGTAGTGATGTACCTTACTAATTTACAGACTATTGTTTTACAGAGATGCAGGACACGTTCAACAATATTGAATAATATGTTCTAGCTTTAGAGATTCATAACCATATGTTCTAAAATTACCTTTAAACTAGATCGTAAAGGGAAGAAACAAAGAAACATTCAATTATTAGAACAAATATAGAAATCTCAGGAAAATTATATATATA
>KZ651469.1:200290-213679 GCA_001010745.2 Gerris buenoi | reverse complement strand
ATACAGGAAGTTTATTATTTTTTTCTGCATTTATTATTAAAATCTAACAATCGTAGATAAAGTACGGTACGCAACTCGTGCGAAAACGGCATTTTGCATTGCTCGTGTGGTTTTTACTACCCTCGTTATCGCTCGGGTGTAAACTCCACACTCGCATGCAAAATGCTACTTTCCACACTCGACGCGTAATGTACTATTACATTCTGCAATTCCGTTCACAAGTTATTTGATATAATAACTGATAGACAGAATAAAGTCAAAAGAATCTTGTCAATTAGAGAATAAGGTGTGCAAAAAGATGTAAACAGGGTTTTTTGGTTATTCAGGAGTGCTGAAATGCTTTTGAAAGTACTGTAGATAGCATATTCCGTGAACTTAGAAAGAAAGGGAGCATTAGAGATATAAACAGTATAAAAAACTGTTTTTATGTTCACTTGACTTAAGAGTCTTGAGATGCCAAGGAAGAGTAAAGGTAAAACTGAAGCAGGCCTCTAAATCATTCACTTCAACCACACAGCACACGGGAGCTAGACAGGAGGCATTTAAGTTTTTAAAGAGACGTGCTTTACCTTACTGTAACATTGACGTTGTTACAAGGCAGCTAAATAAGGCAAGGGACACAATCTCTCAACCTAATAAAATACTACAAAGAAATTGATGAAACAAACAACAAAAAACAAAATGAAACTTTAAAATAATAGTAATAAAAGACCATTCTTTTTTTGGCCTCTGTATTCTTCGGTTTCCATGTGCAAAATGTGGGTAAGATTGAAAGACGGGAAGTGGTTCAAAATTGGGTTAATAGGTGGGTGGTGAAACTTACAAAGAATAGTAATAAAAGACCATTTTTTGGTCTCTGTATCCTTCATCTCAATTGTTTCTATGTGCAAAATGTTGGTAAGATTGAAAGTCGGGAAGTGGTTCAAAATTGGGGTAATAGGTGTGCGATGAAACTTACAAAGCAAAGAAATATAAGACCAGTAAAAACGAATCTCGAGTCTCGAATCTCGAATCTTCTCGAGTGGATAAGTTCGTTTCTTATCGACTATCATGAATAGCTAAATTTAATTTTGTATTTTTCTGATCTCTCCAAACACAAATACATGGAAACAATAATTATTAATTTAATATTAATTCTTCTAGTGTTAGGTTTCCATGGACAGGTTTCCACGTTTTCTTTTACATCTTTTTTTAAATCAGTATTAGATAATTGTCTGACACTTGTATCTGCGCCTGCCTACTGGATGTGATCATCATTTTGAAACATATCTCACCTCTCTGGGATTCGAACTCACCAGATTTGTCGGTTTTTAAACCTAGGTTTCAGGCGAGTTGCTAGTCCGCTGACGCACATGACTACCCTGATCCATTTTTTTGGTTTTGTTGTTTCTAAGTTTTGTTTGTCAAAATTAAAAAAGGCAAAAACAAATATTTATTTCATTTTTTATTTACTTCAATACCAATTTGTTTTCAATGTTTATTTTATTATTATAGTACTAGATTTTAGGGTAAGACACTTAAATTGGTCAAAATTGGCTGAAGGGGGCTCTGTAAAATATATTTGTTCCAAGAGGGAAACCCTTTTTTATTTTATGACTAAACAAACCCTGGTAAATGGGGATGAAAAGAAAGTGAAAAACAAGATTTTAATTCAATTACTTCCCTACACCTATATAATTCAACGGAAAAAAACTAAACTTATAGAAATAAAATTAAAACAAGGTAGAGGAAAAAAAACGCCACCAGGTCTAATAAAATAAAGTGGGAAAATGTGTATAAAGTCCACGTGCAAAATCTGAAACCATTCGGATACGATTCTCGGCTTGGGTCCAACCCACACCAAGGTTTCAGATATAATAAATTTGGGTTTAAGTGGTAGAAAGGGGCCGTGTTGTACGCCCATTTAGCTGTATTTGATGGTGGGCAGCAGATGGCCGGTCTAGCGTCACGTCCTCTAGCGGTCCGGCCCGACAACTTGAACCTTACAAACCACATGCACGCCTCAAACTCTCTACCATTATTTTATACTATATATAGACCTGATGGCCCTAAGGCCCTCACACAATCTCACACGGCACGTCACCTTCTTTCATTGTATAAACTGAATATAACAGATAAATTTACCGCACGGTATATAAAAATAAAAGCAGAACTAAACTGATAGCTAATACGTCTCTTCGTCGATTTTTATAGTTTATCTACGATTAATACGTAATATAAACATTACATCTCTGTTTAGATTCGTAGAAAGTGATTCTTTANGAGTACATCACCGTTAGTATATATATATATATATACTGTCTGGAATATACAAATAATTTCTGGATATATATCCCCTAATCGTAAGATAGGTTTTGTTTTTTAGATGGCTGCAATAGCTATAACTATATAAATAAAATACAAATTGAAACGTATTTTTTATTTCCATCCTCAACAGCTAAAGTGATGATACTTAATAGCAGGTAACATTTGGTATCAGCTTTTGAAATATGAAGCGTTATTTATTTTTTATCCCAGGCATTTGAAATCCCAGGCATTTGAAATTCAAGCAAGGATATTATTTTTAAAAAAAAAAGCAAGACTTTTAAAATATTGGTAAATTAAACTTATCAATATAAATAGTCAAAAAAGTTAGTGTCTTAAGTGAAAAAAAAATATATTTAATACATCATGGTTCCCCCCCCCCCCTTTTTATAAGTTATTATATTAGTGATGGTAGGTATATTTGTTCTCTGAGATTTCTATTATGCTAGCAAGGTAAAATGAAAGTATCCAATACTTTTTGTCCTCATTTTTGTAATCAAACATTAAGATATTTTTTTTATCCTAGCTCACTAAAGCTAACGGAAGCTTTGTAATAATTCTAAAGATTTTTTTTTCTCTCCAAATTGGCAAAAGCAGATGAAAAATTATAAAAAATAGAGGTTTAAAGACAAAAATAAATAAATGTGCGCATGTAGAAGAAGAACCAATGAGCCCAGAAGTTTAAAAAAAAACTTATATTGGACTAACAAAGGACTAATTATGACCTAATATCATTAAAATCGGACGAGTAGTTTTTAAGATATTATGATGGTTCGTAAAAAATGTTGGACAAACCAACAAATCGACTGACACACGGGACACGGGACCAACAATGTTCTCTGATATTTGAAACTGAGTTCTTCTCGTAGAATATTTGAGTTCTGTACATAAAAAAAAATGTTCGCTCTTCTAAACGATCACATAACTTCCGTTGCTTCCAGTAAGCTCGGAAACAAATAAATGGGGCGAGAAATTAAATAAATCATACAATGATAGAACGTAAACGCAAAACATTATTAAAGTGCGATATAGTACGCGCTATATATCTATAGCTATATATCACTCAAATTGGCAAACTATTTTTAGTCTAGGGAAAATACGACCTGCGCAAAATTGCTTCACGAGCGATTGCAGTGGTATTCAACTAAACTAGGTCTGCTTTCTAACATATCCAAAATCAGACATAATCCAATCATGGTAAAGCACCTAAAAATCGAATTTAAAATGGCTTTTTTTAAATTAAGGGTAATGAAAGCCCAGCCATCAAATAAATGTTGGTATATATTTCAAACAATGTAGAAAAATAAATTTTGAATGTGGTTATAAGTTTAAATTAATTAACTATTATTATGGTTATAGGCTAGTCAAAATATGCATAAAAAATATCGAATTTCACAAAGCGTGATGCAGGTTTGTGCTTGCACCACACTTGTCCCCCTGTTAAGAGCCCAGAAATCAATAATACGAATAATATTCCATAAAGATAGACTAGAACCTACAGATTATCTCTTTAAAAAACATTTTTTATTAAAATTAGATAAACTATACCAACTAGCTGCAATAATTAAGCTATGCAATAAAACACATAACATACCAATATTTAAACATGATCATATAACAAGATCCAATATAAAACAACAACGGCACAAAGATACTGGAAATATACCAGTGTTTCCATGTACAACAAACTACCCGAAAATATCACTAATTACACAAACTCAGCCAAACTCTTCAAAAATAAAATTAAACATTATATAATCCATTATCTGGAATAAAAAAAAAAAAAAAAAAAAAAAAAAAAAAAAAAAAAAAAAAAAAAAAAAAAAAAAAAAAAAAAAAAGCCTGTAGACAAAACTGTTCTGTTGCAATCGTAAAAGAACAAAATATGGTAAATTTTAATTTTTAAGAAATCAATCTCAACCACTTTTTATAATAGTCCAGGGAAAATATGATTTGACTTGGGCAAATTTAAAAAAAAAAAAAAAAACGAGCGATTGCTGAGGTATTCAACTTATCAAACCTTGCCTTTTAACATATCCAAAATCCAATCATGGGAAAGCACCATATATCAAATTCAAGATGGCGCCAATTTTTCTAAATCATCGTATTTGATAGTGAAAGATGACATGTTTACTTAATGGTAATTTTAATAGTTATGATTTACAATGTTTAAGCTTTTGGTAGTTTTCATACTACGGAAAGTTTAAATTTATTTAAATCAAATTATAATCATTATTAACACTGGGCCAGGTACTAATTGAGTACTTTATACTCATAAGCGTTAATTCTCGGTTTAGTTCTAATGTCATAAATTGACTTGTTACATGTGTATGGATATTGAAAGCTTGGAGTTGGGGAATAGTTATCGGTTATGGCAGAGAAGAATCATTCTCCCGCGTAGCTTAGTTGGTAAGAGCACTGTACTAGAAATAAAGAGGCCCGTGGTTCAAATCCCGGCACTGGAGGCTATTTTTCTCTGTCTGTCTCCCAGTGCTAATAATGATTATAATTTTATTTAAAGTTATGATTTAATTACAGTATTTGATAGTTGTAATGAACTAAAAATGGATACTGCTAGACAATATTGTTTTATTTGCAAAAAAATTCTCGAAGGTGGTCAAGAAGCAGTCACTCTAATGCAAAAGGGTTCTGATGGTATAAACGCGGCCAGTAAACTCTGTGGAAGCGATATCACCGTTAGTGCTGGAAACAGAGTACATCACCGTTAGTGCTCGAAACAGAGTACATGGGTCATGCCGAAAAACACACACTGATAAAAAAGCATTGATATTTGGAATAAACAAAAATCAAGGAGCACTTCAAACATTGGAAAGAGAAGTGTCTGTTTAGATGAAGGGCCATTTTCCGCCTCAACTGACTGCTTGTTTTGTGGAACTTATGTGGATTTTTCTGCAAAGTACAAACCAAAAATAGCCCAAGTTAAAGTACAAACATCCGCATTTGCAGAAACCATAAAAAAATGCAGTGAGAAACGCGGCGATGAATGGTCATATTTGGTAAATGGACGAATTGAATATTCTTTCAGATCTGCTTGTTGCGGAATGCGTCTACCACCACACATGTTGTGCTAATTTTCGTAGTTGGAAAAACATTCCTCAAGAATATGCACGTATCGAAGAATCCTCAAAAAGGCAGAAACAAGGGCGTCCAATCAATGAAGAACAAGAAGAAGCATTTCTAAAGACAAGTATATCTTGAATCTTGATGAGAAACAAATACTTGTAACGGAACTGATAACAAAGCATATGATCGGAGATACATGAAAAGAAAGCTTAAGGAGCATTATGTGTTATAATATCTGGTGGAAGTGGAAAGGCTGACATTGTAACATTAAAAGAGACAGCCGAGCAAATTATTAGATCCTACCTTGAAAATTCTAAAGATTGTGATACTGAATTACAAAAATGAAACATCAGAGGGGCAGCTGCAAGACTAATAAAGAGTGATGTGAAAGCTTTTACATGGACAAATAAAGTTACATATCCCTCAACAGATGGTCTCACTCCGAAAAATCGATGGAATACCTCCCAGGCAGCTTAATGTTGTTATGTACAAATATGTTTGTGGGACAAGATGTTTCGTCTAAATTTGGTGCAATAGGTCAGTGTATTATGAAAGCTATACGCCCAAGAGCTTTAATGCCCACTGCAAATAGGTGTAGCTGTTCAAATGCACCGCAACTTCAGGTCTCGATACATTATTGATGTTCTCTATCATCTGGGTTTCTGTTCTTTCTACAAAGAAGTAATACGATTCGAAAGGAATGCTGCAATAGCAAGCAGCAGTTTTTCAGAGGATGTGACAGACAGTAATGCATTACTGTTTGCAGTTAGATAGGAAAAATACCTTTCACGGCATGGGAATGATTGCTGCTATAACACCAGAAATCAAATTAAAACCCGTTGTACACAGATTTAATGTAACAGACAGCGCTATAAAGAATATAGCCCATGTTACAGTCACAGAGTATAGAGTATAGATCATCCAAAAATCTTCTGAAGGATATCACTTTCAATAAACTAGAAATAATTGGTACCAACATTAGAACAATTGACATCCTCTGGCCACTATCCTGGTCGTTTCCGGGAAGAGATTATGCAGATTGTATACAATAGATCAAATCTCCAACACTCTGGAAAGGCATCGATTATGTTCCAATCATTAATATTGCACCAAGTGACATGACTTGCATATTATCAACACTGATTCATCTCAATAAAATTGCACATGATAAAAAGGTTCCATGCATAGTGACTTTCGACCAACCTTTGTACTAGAAAGATGGTATCGTGTCAGGTAATGGGCATTTGTTGAATATGCAGACTTCAGATACAATGTGAGAGATAGCTAATGCTTTAAACCAGAAGAAACTACAGGTGCAATCATCAGAGTCTATTAAGTTGTGGTTGGCATACCAGAAAATGGTTCAAACCGCACGAAAGTTGATTGCTACTGATAGATCTAAGTTCATGACAATTACATTTAGAAGCAACCCAAGAATGCTTGGTCATTGTTGCAGCAGCTGGTCATCACAATTATCTTAAGTCCGGTTACAAGTACCTACAGGATATGTTGAAGTTACAATCTAACAATCCATCTGTTTATGAACTCTTTCAGAAAGGACAGTTTGTAGTTCGAAGAAGTGATCGGTTCTGGGCAGGACTACGGTGTGATCTAGTAATAGAACAATTGCTGATGCGGTCTATTAAAAGCAGAGGTGGGTTGACTCGAGGAAGTGGACTTACAGAAATTCAGCAGGCAACTTGGCAGAAATCAATGCCTGTGTGTTGTCTTAACAACCTCAAAATGGAAGAATACTACAGGGTTTCTTTTGAAACTAGTGAACAGCACAAAGAAGTTGGAGAGACCAGATGATTTAGAGATTTCAGTGACTTTCTAAAAGTTATCGAATGCCTGAAGCCTATTTCCCAATTTGATGGTGAATCATCTCTCAGAAATATTATTACAGGAGTTACTGCTGATCAAAGTGTAAACGCGCAGGAACTAAATTCTATTGGCACGAAAATTATGAACAAAATGGTTGGAAAACCGGTATATACATATACTGCTACATAAGAAGCGATAGAGTGAAGACATTGGGGTCAGCGGCTGCTGTTAGAAGTGCAGAAAAAAAATTGACATACATCCAGCATTGTTGTTCCAGAGTGTAATGACTGTTGCTACACTCGGAATCTTGCAGATGTCTTAAAGTATGAGCTCTGTGCATATCCACCTGCACTATTTGAATCACGAACGCTATTGAGGAAAGCTGAAAAGTCTCAGTTACCACATGCAATACTAAAAAAAATGTAGTAATTTGTGCACACCAAAGGTTCCAGAAACTCAAGCTAATAACCATGTTCAGTACGTTTTAGATAGAGGATCCTTACTTCACCGTGTGCCTTGGAAGACTGGTGATACATATCAGAAAATAGCAAATTCGTATGCAGAGTTCACATTTCGCAATTATGGCAGAGTTATTGTTGTCTTCGATGGTTACGACAGTGCTCCTTCCATTAAGGACAGGACTCACAGAAGGCGAATCGCTTCCAAAATTAGCAAGACTGTCAATTTTATTCCTGATATAAAGTTTGTTGGAGAGAAAGAACATTTTCGGCAAACCAGACAAATAAGTAATGTTTTATTGTGCTCATATCAGAAGCTTTAAAAAAAATAAGGTGCACTGTGCAACATGCTAATGGTGATGCAGATTTTGATATAGTTCATTCTGTAATATCATCATCCCAAAAAATAATGACCGTCACTGTTGGCGAAGATACAGACTTGTTGATTCTGTTGTTGTACCATGCTAAGAACAATGGTTTTAAACTGTACTTCCGGAGTGATATTAAAAGAGGATTGTTAGGAAATCCTTTGTATGATAACCTTGGAATTAGGGCCATACTGGGTAGTAATATCTGTAACAACATTTTGTTTTACATGCATTTACTGGTTGTGATAAAACGTCTAGAATCTTTGGGATTGGGAAAGCCACAGCACTGGAAAAACTAATAAATGATAAACAACTTCAAGTGGCTGTAGACGTATTGTCCTTAGATGGAAGCCAACAATTCGACATTGAATCTGCAGGAAAAAAGGCTATGTTACTACTATATGGTGGCAAGGTAGAAGAATCTCTGCAATCACTTCGGCATAGAATGTTAGTGGAAAAAGTTGCAGCTTCTAAATCTTTTGTCGAACCTGCACGTTGGCCACCGACAGAATCAGCAACAAAGTACCATAGCTTTCGTATATACTACCAGATCAGTGTTTGGAAATCAAAAGTAACACCTTTAACTGCAAGTGATTGGGGTTGGTTTGTTAAGGAAAACTCATATTATTATTACCCAACTGTATCTGATATGTCACCAGCGCCAGAGTGGTTACTGAAAATGATCCATTGTTCTTGTAAGACGCAATGTGGATGCAAACAGAACGGTCTTCCTTGTTCAGCATCTTGTGGGGAGTGCCAGATCAGTGGGTGTAATAACAGCTTTGTGATTGAAAGCAGTGACAGTGATGCAGATGTGTGTAGTTTTTTAAGGATTTTGTTATTATTTTGATATTAGCTATGTTAAATTTAAATTAATTTATACCTATAACCACGCCCAATTTTTTTTCTATATTGTTTGAATTATATAAACTAACATTTATTGGACGGCTGGGCTTTCATTGTCCGTAATAATACTAAATAATGTCCAACTAAGTAATCAAGAGTTCGAAAAACAGACGCCATTTTGAATTCGATTTTTAGGTGTTTTTCCCATGATCGGATTTTGTCTGATTTTGGATATGTTACAAAGCAAGGTTAGTTTAGTTGAAAACCACTTCAATTGCTCGTGAAGCAAATTTTCTCAGGTTGAAGGTTTTTTTTCCTTAGTTTTCCTAGACTATTTTGTTAATTGACCGATAGATTTAATATTTGGGCTCAAAATATGTCTAAGGGTAATTTAGAAAATAATTCTGAAGTGAATAGACCAGATTTCTAAAGGCTTTATGTGGAGTGAGACTTAAGGTTTTTAAGTATTCAGGAGGTCTGGTTAGGATGAGGGCCTCGACCTGGTAAATATTTTACCGGATCCTTATTCCCATGTCTGAGCTGTCCTTTATTGCCATGTAAGACTTGCTTTAAATTTTTTAAACAGCCCAAAACTATCCCCTGAAATACTAAAAAATCTATTGGAATTACCATTCAATGCCCTGTCATGTTATCATTTAAATTGGGTGAGAATTTTACACTGTTTACACATTGTATATTTATGCATGGTATATAAAATATACATGTAACGTTTAGGAAGGATTTTTTACCATCATTCCTTGGCTATAATATTTTATATCATAATAGTATAAAATTATATCGTCTACTACTAAATAATTAATAAATATTATATTAGAAATAAAAGTATAGCCGAGAGGTTATAAAAATCATTGTTTTCATCAGATATGTCGTTGAATATCTGGTTTGAATCCCAGAGAGGTAGCACAATATTATTCTTCAGCACGGTTAAAATGCTTGTAGAGAATTCATAAATAGACTCGAAATGGGGGCAAAAGTAGGATGAAAATATTATTTATATGTCTAAAAATTAGACTTATTCAGTATTTACTTGTGTTGCGAAATGAAAAACCAACACTTCGTTTCCTTTTTATTTTAGCTTAGTATGTGATTTGTAAGTGTACCAACATATTTTAAATCATTCAATTCTAATCACATAATAATAAAATATAAATTTGAGTTTAAGTAGTAGAGCCAGACCCCCCTTCCAATCCATGTTCACCCAGCATTGCATATAATTGGGAAGCTGCTTATGTTAAGTGGCGAATAACTAGTTGCAAACGCCAATTATAAGATTTATGGTGCTGATGGAGCGACACACTGGCCCCCTATAATCCATTATAACATACAGATGTAGCTGCATAGAGCCTTTGGAATATCTAGTTTCTATTTACGTAATGAAGACATATTAAAACAAACTTATTGAAAAAAATAAATGGAGAGTTAAAGAAGCAGTAACAATTTTACAATCGACAGAAATATATCAGAGAGAAAAAAAAAACTTTAAAGAATTAAAATTGAGAAACAGCAATTGAGAGTTATTCGTCTTGCTTTCACGATAATTAAAATCATTTTTCAATTCAAAAAGTGAAGCTCATTTCTCTGGGTCTCGTTTATTAATGGATCTGAAAATGTAGAGAAGATAAAAAAATCTCTTTTTCAACACTAGACTTACTTTCTTATTGAGAAAAAGCCAGGAGAAAAAGGCAACTTGTTTTGTATTCAAGCCAAAATGCTTTGTTGCTTTTGGCAACATCTACAAACAGGGCTTTAGAAAGACTTTGAATTAAACCTGTAAACCAATTCAACTTGATATAAAGGCAAACGCAAACGCACAGGGCTTTTTACGATAAAACTTGGAAAAGGAGAGAGAAACCCTACCCTAAAAAAAAGGTAAGTCGTCAAAAAGAAGCGTAAGTAATACATATAAAAATCACACTTTTGAGAGAATGAAATAAAATCAGATAAATAAATCAAATGTTTATTTAACGTAATTTAAACTCACAACAGTCGGTTTTAGAAACATTTATTAGTCATTTACGAGATAATAATATCATTATTTTAAAAAAAATTGTTGTTTGTAAAAGCCTTAATACTCTTAATTATAATGAATCCTTCCGCTTCCTAAGTTCCTAACCAATATTGGTGTAGTGAATTTCCCGAACTAATTATGTCGAATATAGTTAAATAATTAAATAGAAGAGATATATTGTTTGTTTATTATTATAATGTCGATTGTAAAGTAATAGGCCAGGCGGCCACCAGAAGCGAAGCGTAGATAAGCGGACTTCGCTTGTGAAATGGTTTCTATTTCTTTAGCGTGTTGTTATTACGACTATATTGTATTATTATTAGCATGTGCTGTACATAAACTCTAGGTGTTTTAATTTATGTGAACTAAGGGAGAATTCATGAAAGGTATTGAGTATATCCCTTAGCATTGTTGCTTTTAATTTATTATTATTACAATACATCCTCCGATTAAACATGTATTTTATTGTTATTAATGATTAACATCAACCGCAACCTTTCCTTATCCTCTCCATACTGACCTAGCTGGTCAAATATCTAGATAAAAAAAAAAGGTTTAAAATTTTAAACATTTCCAAATAAGAGTCTTAAAACTTTTTTATAAGTGTTGCTATGGATACATCTCTACACCTACGAAAGGCAATGCATACAAGAAATCTGGAATAATACGAATAACTACACACTATGTGAAAATCTGAATATGAAATGGTGATAGAATAGAAAGCAAGAAAAAAGTAACGTGGAGGTAGAAGAAAATGCAATGACAAAGGTTTAAAAAAAAATGTAGAGAAGGTAAACAGAAATAAAAAGCCAGCTAAAGATGAAGAATAGGTTTCATACAAACATAAAACCGTAATATTTATGAGCATAGTGAATAAAATACGAAAGTTTTTCTATGAAAAAAATACAAAGAAGGAATGGTGAAGTAAAAAGCCTTGGGTAACGTGTGTTAATCAAGTCAAGTAAAATCGCTTTTAGAGATAAGAAACATAGCGGGATGATAAATCAAGCGCAGGAGAAACGGATTCATGTACCTAGCCTAACCCTGAAAAAATTACAGTAAATAATACATAGCAAATCATTATAACCTACCTTGTAAATGATCTTAGAATGATATGTACATGCAAAATGCTACGTATATTAATAAATAATAATTCGAAATCAATCACTTTAGCAGTATTACGAACCATCTGCAGCTTAAGTCGTTAAATTTAGACTTTAAAGTAGTCCTTACTTTCCTAATAATGATCATGCATCAATTAACCGTTAAATATTAAATTTGTAAAATAACTCAATTAAAATTAATTGAGGTATTTATGGTGGCTAACTATTTTTTCTGTCATGCGTAGAGCAGAGACAAACAAGCTACAGAAGTGCAGCTGTTGACTATAAATGCTAATTTTAATTTCATTTAAAAATTAAATTAGTTTTTAAGTTAAAAAAAAGGTTGGAAATTTTAATAAAAAAACACAGGTTGGTAATTATAATAATTTATTAAATCATTTTAATACCTTTATCCCTAAATTGAGTTTTTATTTTAATTTTTAACAGCTTTAAACTAAATGGGTTTTAAACCCGGCTTGAGATAAACCGATTTCGGTTAATTGCCCCTTTTTTGTTAAAACAACCAACACATTCCGTTAATCCCCCACCTTTATTTTTAATGTTATTACTTAATTTACAATTATGTTAATGTTATCTCCTAGTTCCCCTATATATCTGAGTTTAGGGACGGTTTAGCGGTTATGCAAAACTCCTTATAAATGAGTTAAGTTAGAAATAACAAATATACTTATGAGTAAAGAAAGAAAATAAAAAGTAAAATCATAGTTGGAATTTAGGGAAAATTAAAAAATGTGAAAAGTTGGATATGAACTACTGAACCTCCTAACATTATGTACAGCACACACTGTCTTAATCACCAGAATGACACATAATTTATTAATGATGAAAATTATTTCAAGGGATTCTAATTGCAGTTTCTATTGCAGTCCATTCTAATATTTAGCTGCCAAAGAAATACCTTTTTATTATGACCATACAAATAAAAATATATTTTTGACAACTCCCATTATATAAATATTTGCATAAGCCCTTTTCCTTAGCTTTCTTTGTGGTGTTGCGTCCATTAAAAAAGAATCAAATCTAGATTGATTCTGCTTCTGTCATTTTCTGTGCGAGGCGCTCTCATTGATCGACTCTGGGTATAATCTTTGAGGTTTCTTTTTCACATAATCGATGAGACTACTCCATAAAAACCTTTGAACGAGAGAAAGAAGTAGACGAAACAGGCTCGCAATATCTGGCACTACCACATTATTTTGAATTTTTAATTTAACCCAGGCTGGTGTCGAGCCCAGATGTTGCATGGTGGATTTATGAAGCACTGCTGTTATTACACGCGGAGGGAAATCACCTGCAGAAAACTGCCTCGAAATGCCTTCAATCCTTTATCTATTCTTAAAGATACTATAATA